>BGNK01001882.1:7750-68555 GCA_003297005.1 Symbiodinium sp. clade A Y106 | reverse complement strand
TTTCGCAACTTTCGTTGCGACTTCTCTCTGACTGACATGCAAGACACCGTCCTCAGACATCGTCATCCTCATCCTTCACTGCAGCGGAGTTCAGGCGGTACACTGGCAGAACTGACCCAGCTGCATGCGCTCCCACTCCACCATCTGCCAAAAGTCAAGCGGGATGTTTGAGCTCCTGCTGCACTGTCGATCGAATCCTGCACATCCCGAATGCTCGAAGATGCAGGTTTCACTCCTCGACGAACTGTCGCAGAATCATCGCTTCAACAGCAGCTGAGCAGCTGCAGGGCTGGTAGGAGTTCCGACCACGCTGACAAAGCTTGGGATATCCAGCCGGGGCCCACTTAAAACCCAGATGTGAAATATTCAAGATCGCAGTCGTTGCGAGGCCTTTGCGTAATTGCACAAGCTTTCCCATGCAGTCATTGGACCTCGGGTGGGAAGGATGGCACGTGCTTCAGAAGAATCCAATACAACCACCAATGTCCAAAATCCGGAAGATGTGACTCTGCACACGGGGGTGTATGCGCGGCTGAATGGAGTTCCAAAGACTCTGTGCGATGAATTTCCACCTGCCCGACACACTGCAGCACATGACCCGGTCACATAAGTTTTGATCTGAACATCAAACTGCAATCGCCTGAGGGCTGCAAATACAACTTTGCTTCTGACGTCTGCCAAACGCCTGCTCATCATATTGTTGCATGGCTTTTTGAACCTTGAAAAAGTGAACAAGTCTACATCCGGCCGTTTTGACGGTCAGAAGTCTGTTCAGCTGTGGGTTTCACTGCTGCACTTTTCCGTTATTGACACATGCCAGGCCTACGGTTTTCTCACCCGCCCAGCTGACAAAGGCCTACTGATACTGTGGATTCTGTCGATGGGGCCGTATCTCTTAACTGCTACATGCTGTANTCCTGACACCACGGGTAGCACATTTTGCGTAACTGGCATGTGTTTACCCTATGTTCCTTTGTTTCTTGCTTACTGGGGGAGGCAGGCTGCAGTGGACCAGGGCTCAGACGGCTCAATGCCCCAACCGCCGAAGCACCATCTCTCATGGCCATATTTCCGGCAATTCTCCCCAATCATGCATAGCCTACAAGGCTTCAGGCGCTGAGATTGCCCCTGAAATGGCAACATGCAAGTACACACATCCTCTGTTCTGTTGGGGGCCAGTCTTCCGGCGCCTTTAGCATAAAATGCGTCCAGAGCTTGACTCTTTAGACATGATGTTTACCACTTGCTGCTCGCCGCTGCACGAACATGTGACGGGTCACCTCGTCACGCTCTGTGCCCTTTCGACCATTGCAGCGAAAATGGAGGAGAAGTGCGCAACCTCGCGCTGTAGTTCCAAGCATGTCCTGAGTCGTTTTCTGCAGTTTCGCAGCTCATGCTCAGACAATCAAACTACGCAAGCTTGCCCAAAACTGGAAACGGTGAGCATGTACAACGCTCAAGAAGTCTTGGCCGGCGAGCTCGAGGACACCGACATGATCTTGACAGTTGTGCTTTATAAGGATCATGCACCATCGTCGCAAGACGTCCACGTTCGACGAAGCATTGAACCCGTATGCATTGCCGATATGGACCACGCTGTCACGGTATACAGATGTACTGTCTTGTAGCAGGTCCAAGAAGAAGAGCTGCTGTAGAACCGTCCACTTGACCTGTGCCACTTGAAGNAACCCGTATGCATTGCCGATATGGACCACGCTGTCACGGTATACAGATGTACTGTCTTGTAGCAGGTCCAAGAAGAAGAGCTGCTGTAGAACCGTCCACTTGACCTGTGCCACTTGAAGACCGCAGAGATGCCCAATGATGGCCTAAACCCCAAAGCACATGTAACAACATCTCAAAGGTTTCGTTTGCAAGGGTCCGTTTCGCTGCTTGACCAATGTTCGTTCCCAGCGATTCTGCGTACTGTACATGCCGCGTACTCATGTCTCGTGGCGGCCGAGACATAGTATGGTTAAGGATTGAGTCTGCCCCTACCGCTGGTGGCTTCATTCGTTCAAACATGGCACTATATAATGTTTTGGGGTGGGACGCAGTTACAAGGAAGGCTCCAGAACGCGGAGCGTGCACCTGTGAAATAGTCTCTCTTCTGTCTGGTAGGTGTATCGGGCACTACGCGCTCTCGACGTGCGCGACTTGTGAGATTGGACAGGACACACCTCTTCGTCTAGTAGAGTCTAGTCTTCATCGTATTGGTGGAAGCAATTCGTCTATGATCACTGCTCTTTCCCCTCAGTCAGAGGCCCCAGGCATAAGGCATTTTTTCGTTAATCTGGTGACCGGAGGCCGGGGGCCAAAGGACCCGGCATGACCCGACAGCAGCATCATTACCCCCCTCCCGAGCACCCGACAGCTCGACTTGGATCGGTCGATCCCTTTGCATTTTCATGTAGGAGGGAAATTACATCAGAAGGGGATGTAGGGGTAATTAATGTCTGGGGTCGGGGAGGCTTGGGCGCGCTTGTCGGGCCTGGGTTTTGCTTGGGCCGGCTCCAGCAATCAACCACACACCTCTCCCCTTTCCCCTGCTGCTTCAATGCGGACACAACTTACAAAGCCGCAAAAGAATGAGCGGGTTGTCAGTTGCTGGGGCACATCCAGCTTAAACGCTGCCAGGGCCAGAAGCACTCGTCTGGTTTTACTTGCTCTGCAAGCTTTGAGTATTCAAACTGCGTTGCTTGCACTTCGGGTTTGCAGCTGGTCTGCTAGCTGTCAGTTCCCGACATGGTCTACACACAGAAGCTCTTGCAAAGACCTGCTATAGGCATGTTCCACACTAGCACTGATGCCGAAGCTGCTGGGTCATAGTTCTGCAAACGAACTGCAACACAGTCACTCGTGAAACTGGAGGTCGGCAGGGCAGCCCCATTTGAGCCATTAACTGGTGGCGTCAGCAAAACATCAACCAGAAACCTGTCACATAACCAGGCTCTGATTGTTTCAATGCAGTATGCCTTGACGTGAATGGCCGTCCGAATGATAAGCTTGTTCAGCTTGTTCTCGCTGCCACCGACAACTTCTACCGGGATGATGTCCCTCAGTTGATTGCTGCTGCATGGGTGAGCGAACGTTAACGGCTCATTCCAATTAACTCATGTGCAGGTTTTGTCCAGGACTCTCCCAAGCGCTGGCGACCTGCAAGCGGGGAAGTCCGTTCTGAAAAAAAAGATTCGAACCCCGTGCTCGTGTGCGCGCGTGCCGCAGGAGGGCGGGCGGCAGGCAGGCGGGGGCGGGCTGGCGGTGTGGGTGTGGGTGTGGGCGTGGGTCTGTGTCTGTTTGTGTGCGTGTGTGCGTGGGTGCTTGTGTGCTTGTGTGTGTGTGTGCTTGCTTGTGCGTGTGTGCCCGTGAGTGAATCTGTGTTCGTACATAGGCGTGTGCGCGGAAGCTCTGATTTTACCCCTTGATCAGGGCTTCAAACCCTAGGGTTCTTGGCAAGCTGCTTCAATGCAAGGGGACGTGGCATGAGATCGGGGACGTCCAACCAAGCACCTGATCTCATGCAAAGCAGGGCTTGGCCAGCTCAGTGTACCTGCTCCGGCCCCCGCCCTCGAAGAATCACATCATCATGCTCGCAGGAAGGCGGCAGGGGATCCACAAGGTAGTATCCGACTGGCTCGTGCTTTCAAAGGAGGAGTCACGACAATGATGCTGTTTTTGGAGGACTGCGATGGTTTGAGTGATGAGCAGTTTTTCGACTCGCGACGGAGGCGGCGAGAGCGATCAATGAGTTCTTCCGATGCCTTTTTGCTTCTGTTGTTTGGTTGCCGCCTGTTGTCGCAGGCCAAGCCGGGAACTTCTTTTCAGGTTTCTGCGGAGATACGAAGCATGCGCACGAAATTGCTTTTACGCAGGTCGTACGGCACATCGCCGTACCATACAGCACAGACACCGCGCCACAAGGAACCAGCAGGCCCTCAACCCGCTCCTGTTTGCCACACGGGTCTACGAAGACTTTGTGGACGACAGTCGCGTCTGAGAAGGAGAGTATCTTCCCAGCGGGCCATCCGGACAGTGTTCGAGAGCGCATATGCTCAGTTCGTTGAAGCGGGATATGTCGTGCAGCCGCCGAGGTGAAAAATTGACAGTCGTCAGCCTCTCGACAAAATTGTCACGTTTCAAAAGCATTGGAGCCCCACTCATGAGTGATCAGACAGCATCAGAAGCATCAGACACAACCCGAACAAAACCCCAAATCTGCAAATCCCGGTCCTGGATATCTAACCCTGCTTCTCAAATGCCAACCGACTTGTTAAGCAAGTCTAGGGGGGTCTAGGTATGTATATATAAATATGTATATATCTATGTATACACACACACACACTTGACAAAAAAGGTGATACTGAACGATATTGGCAAAGTATAATGCCAGGGGCTATGCATGATCGCAGGCGTAGTGCAGACGCAACCTGGGATGAGGATTACAGCGATCAGAACCATCAACACATGGGAACTACTCCACCTTCTCTTGGCAACGACAAGCGGCGCAAATGCAGGGGTTTTTCATTTTTGTCTCGAAGCACCAAGGATAATCACTGGAGTAGCCAGTGATTAGCGAATCCAGACTTTTGCTCACTCCCCGACCATTATGGGTAGGAGCTGCGTGTTCGTGGCCCCGTGCGGTTCGTGGCGGAGCAAGCCAGCTGGCAGCAGGGCAACATGGACAAGTCGAAGCTAAGCAAACCGCAAGTAATAACACAAGTGCAGCTTAAGGCTTAAAGACATTCCCTTGTTCCCCCGCGCTTAAATGAGCACTCGGCTGCACTTTACATTCAACACCACTGTGGCAGCTCAGTTGGTGTGCATGCCCATAAACCCTCACCCCTAAACCCTTCCCCCGATCTTTTTGAACCCAGGCTCAAATCGGCATCAGCTGGGACCCGGCAGCTAACATGACTACTGCATGTCAGCAAACCACCTCGAAAAAATTCACTTCTGTTCAAAGGTGGAGAAGCTGACAAGAGCATTCCACAATTCTCGCTGGTGGAAAACGCATAATGTTCTTGTCCCCTGCGGTTCGTGGTTGAGCTAGCTAGCGTGCAGCAGGGCAACATGGGCAAGTCGAAGCTAAACAAATCGCGAGTAACAGCATCAAGGGCAGCTTAAAGACATTCATTCCATTCCCCTGTTCCCCCGTGCTTTTAAATGTGCAGTCGACTGCACAACGAAGTCAGGCTACTTAGCATTCAGCGCAACTGTGACTGCTCAGTTGGTGTACCTGCCCATGTCATGGAGTTGCATTCCCAAAAGGCGTCCACGGCGGTTATCATCATAGGTTTGATCATCGCTGCTCTCGCTATTGTCCCCCGCTTGCAATTGCCGTCAATTGCCGTCGGGGACAGAGAGGGCTGCTAATCATGTGAGCTTCCCCCGAAGCAATTGCATTGCCGATGCCAGGGCGTTTGCCTTTCCACCAGGCTTACGAGCGAGCCACACCTGTCCGTTGGCCATGGTGTCTGTCTGTCTCTTCTTCTTCGCCAGCACAAAAGGGGCTGGTTAAACCCCTTGGCCACATGGGCCCCCATGTGTTATGGGGGCTTTGAAGGAGTGTGAGAGCATGATTGATGTCCCCCAAAGATGGCAAGCGAGGTGTATTGGACCGTAAAAGCGTTGGGGGTTTCAATCTTTCACGACTCATGCAGCATCTAGGAAGCCCTGCATTGTCCGGAGACGTCGTACAAGACTTAACGTTGCCCGGATGCTCTCAAACAACGACATCAGCGGGTTCCCCTATGATGCACAGTCTTGCCGTCGGGGTGTGAGCACAAGTTACTGTCGGTCGAATTTAGCTCCTTCTCCCCTAAACATCGGAAACTGTCGTGCATTAGCGAAGAGTTAGACTCAGGTGGATTAGCGGTACCGTACCTATGGCACCGGTTGTCAGAACATGTGGGAAACATCGGCACGGATTGCCCCTGTTGGCAGCTTACAAATTACTCACATCAACGCCTCCCTCAGGTCTTGTTCTAGGCTTTTCTTCAAAAAGTTGATATACCAGTGGTGACCAAGAGTCGCCTTGAAAACACTTTTCGCGCGGCTCGGGGTTGCAGGCCCCCCCCGACACGGGGGCGTAAACGTTGGCACACAGCAATCCAGGGCAGGAGTTATCCATGCAGTTGGCCGTTGTGGCGAGTGTGGATACGGTACGTTGTGCTTTGGCATATATCTGTCGACGATCCTCACAAGGCCGTCTGCCATCTCCCCCACTCTGTACCTTTCACAAAGCCTCTTTTGGTAAGTGCGTATTCTGCTTCATCTTCTTCACTGAGCTTCTCCCCCGTCTGGGTGTCCATATGTCCCCCTTCTTCGCAAAGTTCCGTCCTTTTGGCTATCCATTTGTCAAGGGCTTCAGGGTCGTAGAGTAAGTGCAGTCCCCCTGCTGTCACGAAGGCTGTCTTTTGGTCCAGGGTCACTTCAGGAGGGCTCACGGCTGTGGTCAACGTCGGGCTCGGTTCCGGACCCCTTGGTGGAAGGCCTGGCGCCGGCCTATTGCACATGCCCACTTGTCCATGAAGGCGGCATTCCGGGTCCTCCCGTACATTGACGGGGAAGAACAAAACTACTTCGACGTCAGCCTGGGCAGGGACTACAGCAGCGCAGAGGGGGAGCAAGTGGCCAGAGAGCTCCGTGAAGCCAGAGGGATGGAGAGGCTGTGCGAAGGCCAAAACACTCCTTGAGCTCTACCGCAACCATGGCCGACACCCCCGGAAATTGATCATGAACCTGGCGTATGATCCTTACTCCGTCGAGCCCTTATGGGAAGAAGCAGTGGACCGTTGGGGGAGCCTGCCGTGGGGCTGCAGGGGCTAACCAGAGTCCAGGAAGTGCTCTACTGGGACGAAGCGGGGGACATCGTTACGCCACCCATGCCGAGCTCACCGCGATCAGACGGGGGAACCTCATCCCTAGAAGCCAGTGACGTAGGTGACGATGAGACCGACGCTGCAGCGGTTGGAGGAGAGGTGAACCTGGGGGCCAGTGCGCCTGTCACCCCAGATTGGCCACGTCAGCGTGGGAGGGCATCTTCTTCGAGCTCACAACGATGGGGGAGTATGGCTGCAAATCCGCACGTCTGCAGGGGGAGGTGGAAGCAAGCATGGAAGGTGAAGAGTAAGCTGCAGTGGCGCGCACAAAGGCAAAGGCGTCGACAGCGTGCGGCAAGGGAGAACTTGCCAAGAGGACGAGGGTGAAAAGACACAGTGAGCTGGCCGAGAAATAAATTCGCTTGCAGATTGCATAACGGGGGAAGGGACTGCTCTTGAAGGTTTAAGGTTTGCCTTTGAGCTTGATGGTTGGGTTTGAGTTGCGTACTTGCAGGACCTTCTTCCTCACTCAGATTCCTTGCATCCCAGCACCGGGGGATCACATGCATGTTTCGGACCTGAAAGGACCAAACAGACTTTGTAACATACCCGCCTGCCTTGTGTTGCAAGGGGGGGAGTGAAGTGTATGCTTCACATGTACCGTAGCCCTGCTTCGGCAGGTGACATCGCCAATCTTTGATTCCTTCTGGGCTTGTTGCCGACTAGCAACGCCTGGGCCCTAATTTTTTGAGGCCATCTTGGCCAAGACTTTCCACTCCGCCTGCCATCCGCGTTGATAATTCAAATGTGCACCTTCTCAGGGGGATACCAATTCATCCGGCTGTGATGGGCTCTGCTGTACGAGTCTTTGCAGTGTTGGGTTCCTGACATTCAGGAGTAAGGCTGGTGCACTGCTTTCACAGAGCACAAAGAAACGTGCTAACCACGGTCCAAGTTGCGAGGCGATCTCTCTCTCTCTCTCTCTCTCCTCCCTCAGGATCGTTCCACCAGAGGGCTCAGCTATACAGGGAGTACCATCTCCAAAGCGACTACTTCTTTCCCCCAACCACGACTTCGAGAATACACTTGGCGATCCCCTCTCTCTCTTTCGTTTTTTGGAGAACCAGGCAACTGAACTACGATCTTTGTCTCTCCCGCTCCGACATCTTCATCTGGACGTGGACATGCAAGCAGAAGCCCGTCACAAAAGGTTTCATCGTCAACTTCATTTGATGTCATGTGGGCACATGCGAATGCCCATGCGAATGTGTTCACACTGGTGTGCGCGCATGCGAACCGTGCGCACGTGCGCACGTCCGCGTGCGTTTGCACCTGTGCGACGTGCGAATGCGTGCTTGTGCGCCTTCTCAACCTCGCGAACTTCGGCGAGGCCTTGCTCGGCGCTCGGCTCTCTTGCGAAGCTTAGCAGGCAGTTGAGGCTTCGACTGCTTGCTGCACGGAGCTGCTTCCGAAGCTGCTCGGCACACCAGTCATCCTCAGCAACGACGTGGCATTGGCTTTAAGTTGTCGATGCGCAGGTCATGCTCGGGCTTGTGCTGGTGGCCACTCAGTGAGGCTCATGGGCAATTCTGCAGGCTCAACCGGCGTGAGTCAGGTACAGCCGCAAACACGAATGCTACTTTGCTGCAACTTTGGAGGCTCCTGAATGGGCTTTCACAGCAGCAAGTGCAACCTCCACAACAAAAAGCGCTGCTGGCAACTCGCACTAAGTGGAAAAAAACTTAATTGGTATTGCGGTCCTCCTCAGAAATCGGTGCCTCTCGACACTTTCGCCTGAGGCGACCTGGGCCAAGCAACTTCACCGCATTTCCATTGCCGGAACAACCTCACACATCAAGCAGTCATGGCGAGAGCCTGCCGGGAAAGCAAACAATAAAAACCGTTTCAGGAGAACCGAGCAGCTGACGGACTAAAGCTTCATTCTCCTCGGGGGGCAATGACCTGATGCGAGGTGATGCTTCGCAACACTGGATTCGTAAGTGGTTGTTAAATGATTTACCAACTTACCACCTACATTTAGGCTTACGGCTCACACGAAAGCTCACACATATGCAAACGAACAAACCAAATAGACAGCGACTATCCCGAAAGCAAGCAGGGTAATGTTTGTGTGGCTTGTGTATTTGGCGGCGTGTTTCGGTAATAGACTGCTATTCAAACGCTGCGTTGTGTAAGTGTAAACAGGCAATGTCTATGCATTGTATACGTGTGTAGCTTAAGCATGTGTAGTGCAAGCATGCAACCGTTTTTTTCAAAAAAGTTTTCGCAGAGCTTTCGGGAAAAGGCAAGCAGGGCAATGTTTGTGTGGCATGTATATTTGGCAGGGCGTTTCGGTAATTGGATCTATTAGCTTCATAGCCCGGGGTAGGTTTAGCCCGGTTTACGTGGACGGCGCGTGTACATGTACATGTCCATGTAGATGAAGATGAATATGTATATGTATGTGTAACTGTATGTAAAGGTATATGTAAATGTATAAGTGTGTATGTATAAAGTTATAAATGTAAATATGTAAATATGTACAGATGTATATATGTGTATACATGTATGTATATATGTGTATACATATATGTATAAATGTGTATATATGTTTTCTGATGTGTATATATGTCTATGTATAATTGTAAATATGTTATACATATATATACGTATATCTATTTATTTATTTTTTGCATATAAATGTGTGTATATATATATATATATGTAACAATATGTATGTATATGTATATGTATTTGTATGGAGGGCGTCCGCCTGGGGGAGTGTGGCAAACGACCTGACGCCGAATCCGAATTCCTGAAGCCGCAATGATTTAGGTGATGCCGAATTGTGACGCCACAGTGTCTGACGCCGAATTGTCCCCTGACGCCGAATTGTCTCCTGACGCCGCATTGGGTGGTGACGACGAATTGTGAAGCCGCATTGGGTGGTGACGCCGAATTGCTGACGCCACATTAGGTGGTGACGCCGAATTGCTAACGCTGCATTAGGTGGTGACGCCGGATTGGTGACGCCGCATTAGGTGGTGACGCCGAATTGCTGACGCCACATGAGGTGGTGACGCCGAATTGGGTCGCAACGCCCTGTTTTTTAAATCAGGACTCTCGCAACATTCGAACTCCGAGGATGGAGCCTTTCACGGCTGGGGCGCCGCTGATTTTTAAATCAGAACTCTTACAAGCCTTGAACTCCGAGGGTGGAGCCTTTGACTGATTGGGCTCCCCTGATATCGAACTCAGAACTTCTACAAACCTTGAACTCCGAGGGTGGATCCTTGTACTGATGGGGCGCCCCTGATGTTTTGATCAGGACTCTTACAAAATTTGAACTCCGAGGATGGAGACTTGGACTGATGGGGAATCAGAACTCTTACAAAGCTTGAACGCCGAGGATGGAGCCTTGGACTGACTGGGCTTCCCTGATTTTCTAATCAGAACTCTTACTACCCTTGAACGCCGACTGTGGAGTCTTGGACTGCTGGGGCGCCCCTGACTTTTAAATCAGAACTCTTACAAATCTTGAACTCGAAGATAGGCGACAAAGGCAAAGATTTGTAGCCACTAGGCGGTTAAATAATGACTTCTTCCAGGTCCTCGGCTTAGCCTGGCTGCCATAAGACTGAAAAAGGCAAGTACACAGTGGCCCGTGGCCTGGTTTCGTTGGGCGAAGCTTGTCACCGGAGCCCTTGGCCCCCTGCCTTTAAGTACATTGGTCTCGGCATTCCCTTAATCACAGGGTTCCCCCACACACACACACACAAACACCCACACCCACACCCACAGCCGCAGCCGCAGCCGCAGCCGCCCACACGCACACGCACGGCTGGGGTCCTGGCCCGATAGGTGGCATGCCAGCTATACACGACGGCATCCAGGCACTGCCCGCAGGTGCGTTTGCACTGCATGTGGCTGGTGTCTTCGTTGATGGGAGACCAGCACACATGCACTCCAATTCCCTTTCCCTGCGTGTTTCAAGCAAAATGTAAGCAACGCAACTCGCCTTCTCCCCAGTGCAATTTCGGGAGTGGCCACACACACACACACACACGTTTAAGCACCTGCGCACACGCACGCACACGCACGCGCGCACACAAACATGAATAGTCACTCACACTCACCCTCACAGACACATTGCACGTTGGCCCAATTCGCAGGTTGCAGAATTCTGCTTCGAGGACGCTGCTGTCCGAGCCAGAGGTACATGGCAAGGTCGCCACCCACGAGCTCCTGAAAGGGAAGGCCGGCTGTGTTGCTCAAAGAATTGCTGGTGTAAAGGTTCTCGACTTCTGTGAGTGCGAGCTCTTCATCTCTGCAAAGCCCTTCCTTCGCCCCTCGGCGCAACTGCCCACCCACTTCTGCAGCGGGACACTGCGTTCCCTCAATGATGACAGTCACCACATTTTTTGCCGTTTGCGCTTCATAACACCTTGACATGTGAAGCCTTCGGGGGAGCTAAGTAGGAGTCTGGCAGGTCTGCTTCTTCCGCGACAAGCCCTTCCAGGAAGTCAGGACCGACTTTGGGGCAACAAATTGCTAGTTCTTGCAATCTTAAAGCCTTTGCCCGACAGATGCAAAACAGTACGTATTATGATTCTATGATGAAGTCAAGGCTCCTGCAACTCACCCAAGCGCTTCTCCCAAGTGCGAGCTGCGCATCGTGGCCTCCATTTTCAGGAAGGTGTTTGTTCGGGGTTGTTTGGTCAGTTGCACATCCGACCTCGACTCCGCACCATGCTCGGGGAGTTGCTGAGCAGCTCTGCAAAACCCCCTGGCTTCGACATCGGAAGGAGATTTCGTGAACACCTGCAATACCGCCGGACTCTGCCTCCAAAGAAAACCTCAGACACACATGCCAAAAGCCTCGACCCGCGGAACCAAAGCGAGCCATGTGAGTTCGTGACTGAGATGGAGCATACTGGCAGCATCACCGTGAGCCTCACGCCATAGGTTGCGCTCTAGTATGCCAAGCTTGAAAGCAAGGTCAAACCGGGGAACTTGCATCTCGCATCAAATGCTGCAGCCTAGGAGTCCCAACAGAATCTGCATTCATCCATCAATCTTCCCAGGCAACAAGGGTCTCCGAATTGTGGGCTGGGTAGCACATACAGCTCCAACCCGCTGCAAAGCCACCGATCTCGCCAAGAAAGAGCACCTCGCGGCCACCCGGTGAGCAGATGTAGAAGCCATCGCCGAAAAGAGCGCCAGTCTGGGCTAAGCGCAATCAGATATACCCAGCCACGCCTTCGAGGCTAAGCCAAACATGGCTGTTGCAAACCTTTTCTGCTCCAATGAAATTTCGCCTCGAGCCCTGCAGGCCTTCACCAAGCACAGTTCCAGAGCATACCACATTACCTGCAAGAGTTTGTCGCACACAGGACTACTGTATACCGGCATTACTTCAGCATCGGCTACCCTTTCCCCACCTTTCCGGCTGAAAGCATGTACATAGGCAAGATCAAGAGCCTGGGTGCAGATGCTGAGCACAGTGTGCAAATAATATAAACTGGAGGGGGAGGGGGGCCGTCACCTGCAGGATAAACTGGAGAAAGCAATACCAAGAGTTGCAGCCAAGGACCGGAGAACTCCCCGACCTGCTCGCGGACAGCTTGAATCGCACATATCCTGCAGTCGGTAGCCTCCTTGCGGGCAAACATGAGCAGGAAGCAACACGACCTGGCCGGACACATAAGCATGCAGAACTCGATGCTGGCCAGCTCAGAAACATTCAGAAACTGTCGCTCTGAAAGGTCCATGTTGGGGACTTGCGGATGTCTAGAGTCAACGGCATGATACTGGAACCTGGAAGTCAAGGGGCTTCCGTTGGGTTGCAGGTTTTCAGCTTTACAGTTAGTTGACAACAGAAACGGCGAAACGAATGTCTATCCAGCTTTTGACTAGCACACATTGGGAGTCGTCTCAACTTGCGACAAGAAAACACGACCCGCTCAAGCGCCTGTGCTCACACCTCTTCTTCGAGCACGTCGGCAAATAGTCATCACGTTGTCGTGCTAGCTGGAGTGCGCCGTGCGACTCATGTTATCTCATGTTGCATGCCATCGTCAAGAATCCAAGAAACAAGTGTGACATCAGTGACATCAGCTGCCTGTAAGACTGGACCACCCGCAGGTCCTGCTTTATCGTCCTTGCCGGAGTCTGCTGAGACATGTGTTTGCTCCACAACGGCCACTTCCAAGGACCCTGCATCCTTGAACATGTGCATCAACGCATCGTGAAAGGGCTGCAGCGAGTCTTCCTTCTCAGCAGGTGTGCAACAGCTTTGAATTCTTTCCTGCCATATCGAGACAGGCTGAGCCGGTGGCAATTTCCTGCGCAAGCATATCAGCGACCGTGTACATCCCACTCGCTGCATACCGAAGCGGCCTCTGCGGCTTTCTGAATGGAGCCCGGAGGCGTCCTTATTTGAGCAGTGTGGCATTGAGCCACGGCAGGCCGCAGCAACTTATGTTCACACACTCACTCAAGAAACCGCTGTCGATAATGATAGATAAAACGTGGAGAGTACTAGAACCGGTGCCCTTGGCCGACGGCGTGGCAGGTTCCTTCCTGTGGCCTTCCGAACATCTCTTGCTGTTCTTGTTGTCTTTGTGGTCTAATTTAGAAATCTGAAGACATAAGCCACCAAATGACGGAAACTTCGCTTGGCGGCCTCGGTGATTAGGCTTTATGTGCCGTCGTCTGGCTAGGAAGGCCGGGCCTCTTGTCGTCTTTGGGCTGGCAGCTGGAAGCTGGTGGCTGCGATTTCAGTTGCGGCATGATCCCTGATCTGTCATGATCCCGTCATGATCCTACCAGGAGGCCGCACAAGTAAACACGTCGAAAAACGTGGCCAGTTCAAGGAGTCCCTTTCCAATCCTCAACCACGTTCCGGTTTCCTGAGATCTCCTGCGCGCGATAGTCTGGTTTGGTTGTATGTTCAGGTCTGTCCCATTTGCAAACTACTTATTGTGCAAAGCTTTCTCCTGTTGCAGTTCCAGATCCTGCCGCATCCTGTGCACATCCGCCTTCCAGCTTCTGCGAACAGGAACCCAGTGCAACCATCTGCAATCGCTCGTCATTCAGGACCTGAAAGCGAGTTAACCTCCATTAACATTTCGATTCTAACCTTTTCATAATTGAGCATCTTGGAAGCTGCAAACACTGTAACGCCTCTATCCGAGACCTGCTGGCTGCTGGCAGCTGAAACTAGGGCCCATACAAGCCGAAGAAAGTGGAGAACCTGCCTGGCAGTCTGACAGCTGTGCATGTAAACGGCAGCGTCGTGAGGCTGCGCTGAACCCACCTGATATCTGGCCAAAACTTCCGGCAATGAAGGTAAGAGAGCGTGCAGGCATTTTCCTGCAATCCAGCTGCGAAGTGGCACACGGAACAGCGCTCGGGATTGCCGCATTCTCTTAGCATGCTGCCAATCGAAACAATAAGCGTACTCGAGGTGGCCGTTCATGCGCACAGGTGGCTCCTTTCATGGCAAGACAAAACCGTCAATCCTTGCGTTGCAACCTACCTCTGCAGCGTCATCGGAATATTCAAGCTCACAAGCAGATCTTCCTTCTCAAGCCTTCCGCCAGCTGCAATGGCCAGCATGTTCTCGGGAACCTCGAGCTGCGACAAAGTCTGAGATAGTCTGAGCGTAAAAGATTGACACCAACGGAGCATGAACAGTTCTCACGCACATCATCGTACAACCGCGTGCTCTGACTTGGGGACACACCCAAAGGCGCAGCAAGTAGCTGGAACGTATGGCCTGTTCATCCATGCCTGAGTGGTGTTTCAGCATGTTCGCTGACCCGAACGGAGGAGAAAAGCATGATCGACAGGGATCAGAGCAACTCGGGCTGAGAAGTGTTTCTGCGGCATGATCTTGGAGCGCAGACATATACAAACCAAGAGCGCCAGCAACATCCAGTAATCGACTCGTTATATGTGCCGCACAGGGAATCTTGATTACTCAGCAAGGAAGGGCAGGGTTCGTGTGCGGCATGTGCTGCAAGGCCGCTGTGAACTGATCTGCTACCTTCCCACGAACTCACGAACCACCATGACGCCTTTTCAGCGAATGACAATCTCATAAACTTTTTGCTGTGAAGCTCTGCCAGTATGCTACTGACTTAGTAATTGTTACAGATGCTACAGAGCATTAGGCACCATTCCTTGTCAAGATCTTGACAATGCTTTTTTGTCGGACAATGGCCACTGCTTGGAGGATTGCCTGCGCAACAGACGGAAGCGGAAGGTAAATAAGCTCTTCCCGAAAATTCCTCACTTCATGGTCCGCCAAACTCGTGTTTCCACGTACACAGACATGATGCTGACCTGCCAGCATCGCTAGACCACCATAGATGCTATGTCGTTGATTTCGGAGGTGGTCCCAACTCTCCATGCACATGACGAAGCGGGGAAGGTTCCCTGGCATGAGTTCCACCACTGCAGAACCTAGGAGCAGGATGCATTCCAGAGAAGAACCACTCAGTCCTTCAAGTCTTTTACGCGGTCTCATGGAATGAACCCAATCCTATGTCCTATGGCAGTTTGGGCAGCCACGGCCGTGGGAAAGCGGAGCAACCTACTGGACATGGTGCGGACATCGTCTCGCTGTCTGAGCAGGCTCAAATGCAGGAGGATGCAGCGGATTTACATGCTAAACTTAGAGCATCTGCGAAGAATGCTCAGTACATCCAAATGGGACCCAGCTTCAAACCTACCTTCCCAGCTGAATGACCAGTCTCCATGGCCACCATCCAAGCGAGACCAGCTCCATGGGCCCCAACGAGGATGTTTGTCTTGGTGTCAAAACGGTGTCAAACACACAACCGAAAAACCGAATCAAACTGACAATGGATGGGGCAATACCGGCCAAGAGCGCGTGTGCTTCTGGGAACGGCTACCGTTGCGCAAATGCTTTGCCCTTGCATTTTCTTTGCCGAACCCGGCCCCATCTCTCAAGACACGTCAAAGCCCCATGCATCCTTGACCTCCAGGAAAACTCTTTCTTCGGACGTTGCTAGGAACAGCAACAAACATGGTGTGCAAGCTTAGAGCGGGGAGGCCTGTCGGCCCAAGTGGGCAGGACGGCGGCGCATGCCATTCTCCATCTTTTTGCTGAATCGAAACATGCCGAGACGATGGTGCTGCTGCAACGGCCCACGTGATTCCAATTGACACACTGCCCCCTCCCCACGCGACTCCGTTCTACTTCTGAATCAAAGTTACTCGCTACCACTCGCTGTGCTGAAAGGATTCTGCGATGCTCCTTTGGGTGTCTCGCGAGACTACTCCAGCATCTCGCTGGCCTCTGAACTGCCCCAGAGTTCTCTGACGGCTTTCCGAGACTAGCCGACTCATCTATCCCCCGATTGTCTCCCGCCCTGCTGTACTATCTCCTCGGAGCTAAGGGATGATTTTCACAAGCTCGAGCAAAAGCAGTACTTGCAAGTTAAGTACGTGAAGTCCGGGTAGTGTAAGCAAAATAACATGAAGATCTCGCATTCTGCAGGGATGGGTTCTTATGAATTCTGGCAGTGGAAGCGTACCAACCCATGGACATTCTCGCAGTGACGGCAGAAACACACAAAGTAAGTGCGCGATGATTTGGGCTATACTTGTTGGGACCCCAATGCATCACTCTTGCCTGTTAAGACTGCTTTGGAACTTCGTGCCCGAGCTTAACTGAAGCGTTGCGGCCTGTGCAACCAAGGAGAATTGCTCCAAGAGGGCGTGCTTTTCCAGTTGCTGCCAGTCCGTGACAAAACCATGGCTGCGACGAAGGACCCTGAGCATGTGGCCCAAGTTCACGATGTAACGTGGTTGCCCCTTCTCTCGCTGTATGATGAGCACACGCGGGAAGGATCCACTCTCCGTGTTGAGCGGTCTTCTGTCCATACCGACAGCAGTTTGCAAGGCCCTGCGAAACACTTCGACATCTTGGCGTGTGACCTGTGGGGTAACAAGATCATATCGGAAGGAGCGAAATCCAACCGAGGCTTCTGCAAAGCACGACATGTTCCCCTCGTGTGCGACGAAACGCACGGGATTGCTCGACAACAACCGTAGGATCACTCCATGAAAGGCGGCAAACCTTTCGGTGTCGCTGCCGGGCATTTCGACTTCCCATCGCTGTCCATTTCTAGGCCTGCTGTCAAACACAACCCCCACGTGTATTTTGGACGGGTCCCAGCCCTGTTCTTGTTTGTGCACCAACGCAGGTACCCACCAATGAAGTGCATGCCACAAATTTGGGTAAGGCGTGCCAACCGGAACAATAAAAAGCTCCCCAGACGTGCCGCGACCAATCGGAAACTGCTCCTCCGGGTCCAATACATTTATCCACTCGGCGCTGTGAAATGCACCGAACTCGGAGCACAACGCAGCAGCAGCACCTTCAAAGTCTTGCGGTTGAACATGGATCTTTCCGAAACCGAGGCAAGCCCCCGAAAGTGTCCTTGGACCCCTGCACTGCCTTCGGCTCCAGGGCAACAGCCGGTTTGCAAACTGAGGTCGAGGTGCAGGTCTCCAAGCAAGTCTGCTCACAGCTTCCGCCGGTGCTAAAAGCGCATCATCATCACCGCCGGCCACCAGCCCCACGATGCGGGCGACATTGTAAAGCACGTCTTCCGCCGACACATCCCAAACCTGCTGATCTATGCAGTCATCCCAAGGTGCTGCTACAAGTAGTGCAAATGAGAGGAGATAGAGCTCCAGAGCTCTTGCCCATTGCCTCTGAACTAAGCAAGCCTGCGCAATGGCGATGTTCATTGCCACATCGCCAGCTGCACAATTCGTCTTCGACAGGGTCCCCACCAAGCTGGACAGTGCCAGAAACATCTCCTCAGAATCGACACACGACTGTATCACAGACAAATGGTGTGCTTGCTGATTCGGGTCCACAAGTGTCTCCAAGAAAAGTGGGTGATGTAGCCAGAGCCGTTTGACATTGTCGCGGGCAGCAAGAAGCATGTCGTAACCTTGGCCTGCACATGAACAAATCTCATATTGCCCACCCCGCGCCAAATCTATCGAATGACGTAGCCGCCGCCAAGCTCGAGCTTCCTGTTTTGCGAGCCACTTTGTTGCTGGAGTTGGCACAAGTTCTGGCGGAAGTCCCCACGCTAGTGACCTGGTGTCGCGCAAGGTCATGCGGGCAGCATAATGAACCAGCAGCTTGGCAATCGCTGGTAAGAGCTTTTCAGACAAATCAATGGATTCTCGCAAGGGTTTGCATAACTGCTTCAAGTAGTTGGTAGCACGTTGATGGACAGCAAGCATCTTGTGACGCGGTAAACCGCTCCGCCTTCGATTGGCGCGAGGTCGACGAGTGGAACATGTGCCACCATGGCAAATGAGTTTCAGGGCAGAAGCGGCTGAAGGCGGCAACCAGGATTTGCGAAACTGATCCAGCTCGTACCGGAGTTCGGCGGTTGGAACCAGGCAGCATCTTTCAAACGAAAACCTCTCATCGAAACAGTGCCGGTGCTGCCCGTAGCAGCAAGTCGCAAATGAATAGCCATCGGACCAGCACCCGGCATCCCGCTGCATATTGAAGTGCATGAGTCCTTATTCCTTGTCGAACTTTGAGCCCTGCGTTTTTGTTCACGAGATCTATACACCCCAGCTGCAGCTGCGGAATGAACGAACCAAACCTATGATTATGCCCGCTCATGTCGATGCATGCGGAGCCGTGCATAAATCAAATGCGTGACGGCTTTGTTTTGGTGTTGATAAGTTGACGATTTGTGAGGCCCGAGCACGGAAAGAGTGCGCTCGCCCAGCCAGGCTGGTCCTGCAGAGGGCACCGCCCCACTGCAGACGAAAGGGCGCACTCTTCTGCTTGCGGTATCCGCGGCACACAGTGGCACTTCGGTGGCAAACATGAGGCGCGCAGTTTCGCATTGATTTTCATTGGGTCAAAACTGACAGCAAGCAGTGTTGAGTTCCTTGATGTTTCTTGGCCTGACGTACGGATGCTCTCAACCGCCGTAAACGGCCCCTCCACATACAATCCAAAACCATCACGCTGGGCTGCAGGGCGTGCTCGAGAGAGGAAGCAAAACGGCATAAGATGATGAGTCAGAGTCAGCTACGCTGCCACCTCGTACCCCAGATACTGGTGGTGACAGCTGCGCATCCTGCGTCATGGCCATTTGTGCGTCGTCATCGTCGCTGCCATCCATCCATATCCTTGCATGGTGTGTGGGCAAGGTTGCATGCCAAAGCTGGCCAAGTTCAGTACCAGTAGGGCTGCGACAAAGCAGTTGAGCCAGGAAGAACTCTGTACTTGACCTGCTTTCGTGACAAGCAACATGTGGTCTCAAACAGCCAGTTAGAGCCTGCAACCTTATGCTGTAGAATTCTCCAGACTGCCACGCTTCTTGTGGCACCAAAACCTTGGCTGTTGGTTTTGCTTTCAATGCTGAAAACAAACAAGGCCTGCTGATGGCATAGGCATGGACCCTCATCATCTGTGAACCCTCGAGAGCGGCAAAGCCTGTGGGAAAGTACTTGTCCAGGATGAAGTCCAGCCTGCCATTGAGAGGCGGCGCATTTTGCTCTATTGTTCCAGCTGCACGGGGCCTCAAATCTGTGCCCTCTACATGTACATCAAGAATCTGAAGGCACCTTAGGGCATCCGTGCAGGCTGCCAACTGATGCTAAGTCGTCTGAACACCTTTAGGTCGGAGCTCATTGATGTGCAAGCAAACCTCAGGCGCAGCCTCTTCGTTCGGTGCTCGGTGTGTGTGTGTGTGCGTGTGACTTCACAGGAACCAGAATATTTGATTCAAGTTTTGCGCACAACATCCATTTCAATCTGCGGCGCACCTCTTCTCCAACCAGCGCCACCACACAGTGCGCACTCAAGCTGTGTGCCTCACCATTTCGTGCGCTGGCGCAACCTTTCACTTGCGCACAGCCAGCTGCAGCACCATGCTTCTCCGGCCTCGAAATCCAGGATGAAGGTCAGCGCCTCAGCAGCTGTTCGCGTGGAGATTGAAGCTTAAGCCCCGCGGCGCCTGTACTCTAAAGGACCACGCGCACTTCTCCACAGTGACAGGCTCAAGAACATGAGGCGGAGATAAGACGCTTGTCCTCGCAACATGCTCGACTGTGCAAGAAAGAGACCGCTTCATAGCTTCGCGGATTCACCAACGGGTGGGATACGTTTGCACGTTCTGGGCATTGGGCTGGCCGGCAGTGCCCTCTGGCATCCTGCAAAAAAAACAACATTCAAGCAGTGTATACAGGCCAGCTTGCCCTTCATCTCTTGCTGTAGCACTGCCTCTGCTGGAGAACGCTGCAGCGAGAAAGGGGTGCACAACCATTAAGGTGCCTCTTGACTCTTCACCTTTGATCACTCTGGCCTTAATGGCTGCTGATGCCAGCAAAGGAAGCAGGGCAGATCCATATGCAACAGGTTCGGCATGCGTTATACTTTGGAGCCATTCTTTTCCATCCATGCTCCGCTTCGTCTTCGCGAATTAAGAACCGAATGTGAAGCAAAATGTTGGGAGTTGAATTGAACAGTCTAGGGCAGATTCATTCTGAGATTGCCGAACGAAGTGCAAACACAGGCGCAGGAACATCGTGCTCCAATTGCATGCACACCGCGAGACTCTTCTCACGTCACAAAAAACAAAGTGAGACTGCATCTGCCCGAGAGCCGTTTGCCAGACTGCCGACAGCTATGCACCAGCTCGAGTTTCCGGCAGTCCAATATGGGGGTTGCTGTTGGTGCGAAGCCACTTGACCCAGCCGTCCGACCTGAGACCAAGCCAAGCTTGGAATCCGGATGCTCATTGAAAATTTGTCATTCAACGTCTTTAACCTCGGTGCTCTGCACTGATGTGGGTGGTTCTCTCGAACTACGGAATGTGCACCTTCCCGGGGCAGCAATGCAGCACGAGTTCAGTTTTTGCCGCAACAAAGAGTGTGTGTGGCAAGGTTCAGGCAGTGCTTTCCTCGCCAGCATGTGAGACAAACCAGGAGCACATTTTCGATGTCAAACGCAATGGAAGAAACTCCACCACGAAACGCGTCGGCCCTCACCTTCTTGAAAACAAGTCTGTTCTCAAGGATCTTGGATCTGGAAGATGGGCCGCAGGTGTTTCGTTTTAGTTTCCCAGGAAGCTCGGTGGTAGGCTCAACGAAACGGACCCGTGGAAGGCGCTAATTGCAATGGACCACCAAGCTTACGACCACAGACCAGGGCCTCCCTCGTGCGTATCGAGACATTTCTCTCGTGTACCTGCGTTGGCATTTACGAGGAACTTCAAGCCTTCGCTTCATACGTCCTCGCCCCGAGAGCCAACTGACTTGATCAGCAACCAGTCTGCAGGGAAAGGGAAGTCTCCTTATAAGAGGAGAGGTCTTGTCAAAGTGCTAGTTCGGTGCGCCGCTTGTCCCTCTGCCCGGCCTGACATATACTGCTCCAGCCCACTAGGGGCAAAGCGCTACTTCCGCTTGAATGCTGCTGGACGTTGCTGGTGTTGCACGTGTAGCCCACACGACGGCAATTGGGGCAGCCACGGATTTGAGCCGGAGCCAATTACGTAAATCACATCGTGCAGGCACCGTCTGGTGCACGCAGGTGATTGCCAACATTTTCCACCTGAGTTTTATCACACATATTCACAAAGTCTTTCTCCCAGAAACTCCCCTTCCGCAGCACCTTTCGCAGCCCAATTTGTTGCGCCAGGCAAACACTACATATAAAACACACCAAAAAAACTCGGGCGATCTATGCAAGCTGTGACCAAGCCATGCAGGTTTCGATGGATCCTGCTCTACAAGCGTTGTCGAATCAGGCCGTGCAGCTTTAGACTGCTCATGATGCTGCTTCTAAGCAACATCAGGAAATAATCTTTGGCTCTGCAGTCACAGGCATCAGGAGCACCATCATATACCATCATGAACTTCCACCAAGAAACTCTGATGTGTAGTTTTAGGGACAAGGCACCATGGACCATGATTCTAAACATAACCACAAGCTTTTTTCTGCCCCGCCTCCCTCGCCTGAAAACTCTCTGTAATTGTTGATGCCGGTCACAACATGCGTGTGCAAGGCAGAACGAACAAGAGACTCTTTCAACCCGTGGACCTCACGCCTTCATTCCTTGCTACGCACTGGCAGCTTACTAAGCACTGGCAAGCACAAACCGGTCAATCTGACAAGTCTGTCAATCGACAAGTCAGTGCAGATTCGGCTTAGTTGACTTGATTGATGCTGCTTACACGCTGCGTACACGCTTAAAACACAAGGATTGTCGTTGCAAGGAGCGGCGGTGCCAATGCACAAAGCGTTGCCTTCTGACAATTTCCAACTTCAGGCTCTCAAACGAATGACCCACGGGGCATCGTGTCTTGAATGAAAAGTCTTGGAAGCGGTCGAAATGCAGTAGCCGACCACGCCTCCTATCCTCCACCCAAACCTCAACCTCACAGAAACGGACTGTGGCTACGGCTGAGCTGACTGGCTTGCGATGGCTTGCTACAGACCGACGGTGTTGAGAACTTGGCAATCCAATGATCATTGCATGAACTCCATTGTCGCAGGATGCCACATGTCGGAGTTTCGAAGGTGTCGAGGACTTCCACCTCTTCACGAAGCCATGCATGCTGCCACACACTGGGACGTGAAACCGCAGAGCCCAAGAGAGCCAACAAAGCCAACCCCGCAGAGCGCACCAACTTGTTCAGAGAATGATCAAGCATCCACGAACGAAGCTCCTGGCGTTTTTGCAATGTGCAGCACTGCTCATGCTTGCACATGCGATCGGTGATGGCACTTGTGTCCTTGATCATTGGAGCAGCTTTTGCATAGGTGATCTGCTGACCTGGATTGCTCGATGTCCAGTTTTTCGATACTGAAAGGTGACAAGGCTGTAGCCACTGTTGCGCGTGCTGTTTTGAAGCTGCGAAGTTGTGGGGAGCTTCTTGTTATGGTCCTGACAAATCTACGGTTGCAACACATTTGGGCATCACTTTGTCCACATGTGTCACTCCAGGTAGTCGCACAACGTGCCATAGCTGTTCAGTACCTGAATCACAGGCAATGTCATGCAATCGTGTAACGTGCCCCAAGCAGACAGGCAAGCGCGCCTCGCTGGCTGAAGCATCTGGCGGGTGCACTAGATGTATCCGCCCTGACCACATCGTTCGTAGGGGCATCAAAATCTGCCGCACCACCCCGGCCCCAAGACACCTAGAGAACGTTCCTCTGCTGTTGGCAAAGCCTGCATCCAAACAAGACCTAAAAAGCGAAAGTCTCGACTGTACAAGTTCGAGTGCCGCCTCTCCGTCAGGAGGAGCTTGCCGTCTTCCTCAGCATCGCGGCAAAGCCAGAATGATGTCAACTCCAGAGCCCGATTGATGCGGATACTGCTTGGCGAAGGCGAAACTTCAGCAACCCAAGGCCCCGTCTCCATGAGTCGTTGTTTCGCAAAAGCGCCCGATCAATCTCATTCCGCCAGTGCCTGGAAATTGGAGTGTTTTCGCCGTGCATATGGAATTTGCGGTGCTGCAGCAATTTAACCTGTAAGCTCCCTTCAAGCCGTCTCTGCTCTTTGCATCCGTGCCCGTTTCATCAAGCGTGCTACACTCTGTCTTTTCAGAATTGCATCGCAAAATTGCTTGAAAGGCCCGCACGCATCATCGCATTCAAAGCCAAGCTTCACCTGTCAAACGTGCAACAGGACTTCGTGAACTGCATGTGGTGGCAGAGGACAAAACGATGGTGTCGTTGCTCTGCATCATTTGCCCCACTGCTTCCTCCGTCGGCCTGGGCAGCGATTCAAATCGCAGGAAATGAACAAGTCCTCTGCTTGAAGTCTTCAGTCATAATTAGTCAGACATGCCGGCGTATGCTGGGCATCGGCACCTAGACTAAGACTAACTTTCCGCAAACAAGCGTGAGCATGATATATCCGTGCTCCCTCAACCCCTAGTCCTAGTCCACCGAGGAGAACAGGCTGCCAGCTCAAGAGAGCCAGTTCAGTCCGTGCCTTCCGAAGAACTGTCCCATCTGCTTCTGATGAGAGAAGCGCAAGCATTCAATCTTGCTGCTGAGGTTGTCCTGATTACAAGACGTGCAGTGAGCCTTAAGATTAAGTCTCGCTCCATGCATGCACCTTGATGGCTAAAGCAAGCTCGCGGACGGCATTGGAGTCAAGCCAGTTGCTCCTGGCTGAAACTTGTGGCCATGTGGAACAAAGTGTAAGCTGAGCTGGCGCACTCAAGGTTCAGCGTCTTGAGCGACGAGTTGGCACGTAGAGCATTGGCCAGCTGAACTCCGGATGCCTGCGGTCGTAACATGTTTTAAATTTCACCCGCAGTGCCAGACTGAAGGCGCTTGACTCTGGACATGCGAAGGCTGCTGAAGTCGCTATAGCGGTCAGTTTTGACGGGCTCGAAGGAAGGGCGGTCGAGTTTGTGAATGTGCCTCACGCTGGGGTCGCCCCAGTGCGTGTATCGCACAATTATCAACCGTCACATTCGTGGTTTTCGTCGTTTCTGAGACTTTGAGGCTAGCTGTTCTCGGTCGGATGCACCAGCATTTTCTCCCAGTCCCCGGCCCAAAAAGAGCATAGATCTGTCACTGTGGCAGCAACCATGCGTCGTTTTGATGCGATTCTCGACTTCTGTCCACATTTGCTGTACGACTTGCCCATGTCAACGGGCTCGCGCTCGCCGGCCACTTGTCTTGCGGTCTTGCGCGGAATAGATTTCCTTGCGTCGATGGTCGAGATAAAACCACACACAGACACTGCTGATTAACAAAAGCCACCTACAATGCCGAAAGCGCAGGATCCGGTGGAAGGCGCATCATGGCACATTAGCATGCTAGCTGAGCCTTCCCAGCATCTTTCCGGAATGGTACGGGTCGTGGCTCGGTTAGTGATAACGTGCCAGAGTCAGCCGTTCGGATCTCCGGTCTCGATTCCTCGCAGGAATGAAGGCGGCACCGGTTTGGGAGGTGTCCCATAGGCCGGGCCACCGCATCAAGCAACGGAGCCTTGGGCCACATCGTTCGCCTGAAGCCATGGAGATCTCGGGTGGCAGCCCGTTCAACACCTTGGCCCTGACGAGCTTAAATGAGGGAGTTCGAAACATTCTCTTTGAGATGGAACTGCGGCAGACAGTTCTTGGAGCTTTCTGCAACCACAGATTTCATCACGGCGCTGCACGGCCGTGATCAAGTTCCGGCAGGGATGTTTCTTGCTCATGAATCTTCAAGCAGTCCTTGAGCAAGTTGGAGTTCGAAAGCGTCAGCTTCTCCAGGTGCGTGTTCCTGCATCGCGAAGACGATCTGACTAATTATCTGCGCAATTATAGCTCGGGGGCCATTGCAAAATCAAAGCAATAACTCAAGCTACACAATTACTTTCTGTCAACCTCTGCCCCTCTGTTTCTTTCTTCTTTTAAACTTGCTCTTTGCCACTTCAACCCAACTGACCACCTTATCCCGCGCAAGACAACCCTGAGACTCACAGCCGTTGGGTCTCCAATGGTCCCTTACTCTCGGCTGCCGCAAACGAAAATTGTCGACGCACTCGGCTTCCCTCAACTGCAACGGCGAATTGTTGTTCCGCAAAAGAGCTTACTTGCAAGCGCAAGCCGAGGTGGCGGATCAACCACACCGTCAGCAACCAGTTGCTTAAGCTCCGGTGTGCCTCTTGCTCTTGTAGAGCACGGAAGGGGTCACCTTCAATTAACACAAGCCGCACCTCACAAGATGGCCCCACGCGGCTAATCAAAGTTTCGGTGTCCTCCGAGTGTTCGTCGTGAGCACGCCAATTTACGTGATACTTAAATAGCAACGAACCAAAACAGATTTCTCGGTGTAGCAACAAGCATGTTCCGGGTTATCGGTACAATCCTTCTTCGTCACCATGCCTTCTATTGTTTGTGTCCCCTGTTGAAAACCGGGTACACGTTGGGTCCGCGAGTGTTATACTTGAACTCGTCCCTAGGCCCTCGTCACTTCTGCTTTCGGTGGCAGCCAACACCCTTGGCTTCGTCGCCAACACGGCGTGTGGCTTGCTGGTTCCCGGGACACTCGCGTGTTAGTGCCTTGGCTGTCCACATGCTTGGCGTGGGTTTTCACCTTCTCCTGGATGAGGTGCTTCCTCTCTTCATTGTTCTCCGGCTTCCTGTAGTACTGTCGAAGCGCTTTTTAGTGGGTCCTGAAAGTCTCGTTCTCCATATTGAGGATCGTCTCGAAGGGCTCCATGAGGTCGGTCATCGCTTTGTTGCACAAGCCGTCTTTTGGTTTTGACACTTTGACGGGATAGCCCGGTCCGAGGCCACGTCTATTATGGTTCCAGTGACAGCCGTCTCTCGCCAAAAGCCAATGTCGAGTTCAGCCCCAGCCAGCAAGCGAACCCCGGCACAGGACCAGGACTCAACTGCATCAACCTCCGCCGATGCTCATCGCGTTCTTCGTGCTTGATAAACGGAAAACTTTCCAAGACCAGAAAAATCGTCTGCATGACATCCTTTTGGTTCAATTTTCAATACCTGGAAGCTCAGGTGTTTCACCAGCTAAGCAGCACGTCGCTTCCACTCCACGTCGGGTGGCAATGAGCCACCTCCGTCATGAACTAGCACCAGCGATGTTCACTTTGCCCTTGCGGTCCCCCGTCTCCTTCTCATGTACTCCCGAGTGTCGCTTGTCCGAAACAAAGTTCGCCCCATAGCCATCAGGCCAGTACGACAACCCCACGTCGCTTCCGGTCTCCCAATTCCAATTTTCAGCCGCTCCTTCCACGAACTCGAACCCCAGCTAGTGCAGCCGACGGCCCAGTCTTCCAGTTCCAAATTTTATCTGCCTATCTGCCTGAGCTTCATCATCAAGACACGCAGTGCCAGCCATTCCAACCGGCCCGATCTGGGGCGGTGTTCCGAAAAAGTAGGAGCAAGGCCCCGGTCTCACCCAGCTTGTCAAAGTACGACTGCGACATCCGGCCTGCATAAGGCGCAACTATGCCTTGACGACACGAGCCGCTTCCAGCCCAACACAAACTCCCCGGCAACTCAAGCACACATCGAAAACACTCGGCACGGACACCATGTGCATCAGATTGTTCTCAGAAGGGGTGCATTCGAGGGCGTCAAGCACATGGGTGTAAGATGCGCATGTAGCACACAGTTCAAGGCTCCGTCCTTCGGCTCGCATATATCACAGCAACAGTTGTGCCCCGGAAGGCTGGGAGCTGTCTGGCACTTGCTTTCACTTTCGGACTGTACTTAAGAGACCATCAGTTACAGTCACCCGAGAGGAGGCATTTCCAGTACTAGTGTTGTACCACGATGAGGCACAATCCAGCCAGCACCCGATAGGAGGCATTTCCAGTACTAGTGTTGTACCACGATGAAGCACAATCCAGCCAGCACCCGAGAGGAGGCATTTCCAGTACTATTGTACTACGATGAAGCACAATCCAGCCAACACCCGAGAGATCCCGAGAAGAGGCATTTCCAGTACTAGTGTTGTACTACGATGAAGCACAATCCAGCCAGCACCCGAGAGGAGGCATTTCGAGTACTCGTGTTGTACTACCATGAAGCACAATCCAGCCAGCACCCAAGAGGCATTTCCAGTACTAGTGTTGTACTACGGAGAATGCGGCGTTTAAGAGCTTTAAAGCCGCCTGCTCCGCCAGCCTACTGCATTGGGCAAAGGCACAGGAACAGGAAAGCTTTCTGTCAGGATTATCCTTGTGCTTTGACCGAGTGATCTGACAACTGGAGCCGAAGCAAGGAGAATGTCAAGATTCACATATGTTTGAAGGCACAGGGAGTCCACCAGCTGCCCACCAAAGTGAATGAAGCGCTGTGCCTATATCCCTCGAAGATCTGTTTTCCTTTTCCACAATTCGTGAAACAATCCATGGTTTTTTCAATCTGGTCTTTGGAGGGCGCGGCGTAATCAAGTAACATCTACAACCCAAACTTGCGACGGAACTATAATCCTTTCCCCTAATATTAAAGGGGGCCCCCCCACAATAAGAATTCCAAATGCGTTTTTATAATTAGGGGGGTATTGTTATCTTACTTGCAGTTTTTGCTTGGTGAAGATGTCGATGATGATGACAGTGACGATGAAAAGTAGTAGCAGTACGTACCAGTAGTGGTAGTAGCAGTAGCAGTAGCAGTAGTAGTAGGAGTAGTAGTAGTAGTAGTAGTAGTAGTAGTAGTAGTAGTAGTAGTAGTAGTAGTAGTAGTAGTAGTAGTAGTAGTGGTAGTAGTAGTAGCAGCAGCAGTAGCAGTAGTAGTAGCAGCAGCAGTAGCAGTAGCAGTAGCAGCAGCAGTAGCAGGAGCAGGAGCAGGAGCAGCAGCAGCAGTAGCAGCAGTAGCAGTAGCAGCAGTAGCAGCAGTAGCAGCAGTAGCAGCAGCAATCGCTGTTATCAATGGCAGGAGTAGTTCAGCAGCAGTCACAGCACCAGCACCGTAGCGGGGGGCGGGCGGGCAAAGGGGCATGGGCAAGTGGGAATGGGTGGGTTTGGGAGGGTTTCGGTGGGTTTGCGGGCAAAAGACACCGGGGAGAGAGCCCGCGACCCTGCCCCCCCGTCCAATAAGCTATCCGGCCATAGCTCAGTGGGCAGACGGCTGTCTCAGAAGCCGCTGTGGGGAGCGTCGCCGGCTCAATCCCCCGTTTGGGCCGTTTCCCCACCGGAATCGAGGTTTTGGTGTGACCAAAGGCTCTGAGGGCATCGGGCTGTGGCGAACGTTTGGGGACCCCTAGCCACGGTACAAGAACGCTGAATATAGGCTTTAATATGGGCTCAATATGGCTTTAATTAGGTCTTCATGAAGCCTCCAGGTGCCGGTGGTCCTTCTCGAACAGGTGCCGGGATTCAAGACTCACCGGCACTTCTTTGTGGTGCAGCAGGCTTGGAGTGAAGCGGGGTACACCGTTCAGTGGGAACAGTGCATTGATTTGGTTGAGGTTGCACCGGTTTTTAGGAAGCGATTGCTTATGCTTTTGGCGCGTAGTGACGTGCCTTTGCGGCCTTTGCACGCCGAGTGGCCTACACTGCCATTCCGGCCGACCCTCGGCTCCTTCAACTGCTTGCCTGAGCACCCCCCAAGCCTTCTTAGGGCCAGTTTGCTGCCGCACGACGTCTTGCAGGTTTATCTGGATCCGTGGTACATGCCTCCCTCGCGCCATCCTCAGGGCCGCCCCCAGGATCCTAAGGGTTTCCGGTTGCGCGGGCTTAGCGATAGGGCCCCTACGTTCCTCGCTCAGTACCACTTTCAGCACGAGCTTTCCCAACAAGCCCTTGAGCGGCATGGTTTGTACGGGGCTTTGCTTTGCGTCGGGGAATCCACCAGGTTCTTCAGCGGAGCTAAAATCGCATTGTTGCATTGTGCCACAGACGCTGTGTGGCTGTCGCGCGACGATGGCAATGGCCTTTCTCCTGTCCATGCAGTGTTCCCCCTCACGCTGGCTCTGCAGCTACTGGGGCCGGCAGATGTTCAGGTCTCCACTGCACAGGCCTTGCTCCAGTGTTTGTCTATGCGTCTCAAAGCCAGCGCTGTGCAGTTTCTTGAGTTCAGGTCGGGTTGGGTGATGTGCCGTGACGGTGATCAACTTCTGTCGTTCATTTCGGTATATGATACTTGGCAGCCTCGGCAGCTGCTCCCCGAACCGGCCCCTGCCTTCCGCTGCTTCGCACTACGTGCCGAGGCTGACGCTTGCTGCTTTGTGTTGGCACCGGACATCCAGCTCCGAGATGCCTTGCTTGTCCTGCGTCAGCATCTTCAAGAGGAGGGCTTGGATCAGCTCTGCCCTGTTCTTCTTTGGCCCCCTGCTGAGCCCCCACTGCCACAGGATTTGCCAGAAGAAGCTTGCTTGGAGGTCGATTTGCTCCCTGCCCTGCCGCTTTCGCTTCAGCAGACGTGTTCAGGTCAGGAACAGGCCATTATGCTCGTCACTGGTGTGTCAGCCTACTACCTCCTCAACCGATCCGGCCCCACCTTTCTGTGGCAACTTTCGAGGGTCATGGGCATGGGTGGCTGGCAGAAGGCCTGTTTCTTTGAGGAGGACCGATGGTTTAATTCAGAGGGTCACTTCATTGTCGACCGAACTGACCTGCAGGGTGCTGTGACCTTGCGCATCGTTGACCCTCTTGCGGCACGCCCGTTCCAGCTCACGCTTGACCAGCTGCAGTCATTTGAAGTCAGAAGTCCTTCTGGGCCGGTCCGGATTCGTATATCGGGGGCCGATACTGTTGCCCTGTGCTCTTCCTTTCCGGTCTCGGTGTTCCTGGCTGTCGGCTGGGCCGTCCACCTCGTCCCTGGCCTCTCTGTTGAGCAGGGCTTGCAAGCTGATGTCATCTTTGCGCCTCGCCGGCACAGGCTTCGATTACCGGAGCATGATTTGATCTTCTTGTGCCATCGCTTGATGCTTGTTGGGCTCCTTCGTTCCATTGAGGCCACCGGCCGAGCTAATGAGGACGTACTGGTACCGGTTAAGGTTCAGAAAGAGGGCCAAACCATGTGGCTTGGTTCCCTGCCTGCCGACCTCACCTTTGAGGACCTTGCCGATCTTTGGGACCAGGCCGGCCTTGCTCTTCATTCGATCCGCCCCTGTCGGGTCTACTTGGGGTCTGGGCCGTTGATGGTGCGCTCTCCTTGCAACAAGCGTCTGCTGCGACCTGCCCGCCGGGCTTCATCTCGAAGGGTGGTTATCTGTTGATTTCCTTCATGCCGGAGGTCCGAGGCGGAGGAGCTAAGGACGAGAAGTTTAGAGAGGCCCAGTCAAACCTGGCCCACCTCCTTCTGGATAAAGGTTTCGCCCTTAGCCAGACAACTGCTGCTGTCGATCGTCTCTTAGCACAGGCTGGTGTGGCACGAGTTCAGAGGGCGCTTGACCTTACTGATGGCGTTCACCGCTGGAGCCAGGTCCAGAAGCTCTGCGACCAATTTTCGGTTACACTGCCAGAGCAAGCTTCTCGTGCAACCAAGGCCGCCGGACAACTGCAGCAGGAAGCCATGCGTCGTCACAACCGCCCCGGCCCTAAACCCAAGGCCGCTGACTTCGTGCTGACACCGGGCTTCTTCCGAAATGCGGACGGCACCAATGCCGCGATCGTTGGTAAACTTGTGCCCGGTGCAAGTGGCGTGCACTTATGTGATCTTCGGGATGCCCCGCGCTTGCTCTCTACTTGGAAGGATGCCTCCTCGGATGAGCTGGGCTTGGCTGTCCTCGGCCACGTTTGTCCGGATGCGGCCTCTTGCCAAGGCCACTTGGGCGTGCCGGCGCAAACTTCCTCCGGCAATTCCGTGCTGTTGCATGCCTGCTGGCACAACCTTGGGGCCCGCTCCACGTTCAGTGTGCCCATGATGCCACGGTGGCCTTGCCTGAAGATGTCTGTGTCTGCTTGATGGTTTTCAAAGCTGAGGTTAGTCCACCAGAGTGGGAGACCTTCACTGCCAATCCTGTCCGTGCTGTGGCCGAGCACCTTCGCAACAGCGGCTTTCGCGCCCGCCTTGAGGCTCCCTTCGGTGCAACTTTCGTGCCGATGGCCGCCCGAGCCTGCCTTCTGCCTGTACGCTGGTCCAGTTCCACTGCAGAATCCCTCGGGGTGACCTTTTCCCCTTGCTTCGCCTCTCCGGTCATGCTCAGGTGTATGTGACGCCGAAGACCTGGCAGCAGGAAGTCCTCCCAGGCTTTGCGGTTGTTTGGACCCCCGGGGACAAAGCTGAGGTCGTCAATCTGAGTTTGAAGGTCCCAGAGCCCCTTGGTCTCGTCAGGTCTAAGAATAGGCTAGGCATACGGGTCGCCGAAGCTAACTTCAAGGATGCTTGGGCGACACTTCGCCCTGACCAGGAGGTGCCGCCAAAGGTTGAGGTTACCGGGCTTTACAAGCTCTCTTCGGCGCCCCCTCAGCTTCGCTCAGCCAATATCACGGCATGGGCCCACCAGATGAAGTGGCAGATCAGGCCTTTGAGGTGCCTCGGACCGGGCCAATGGTTGTTGGGAGCCAGTGGTCCCCCGCCAGAAGGCCTCCTCAGTTTGAACCAGCAGGTTGTGTTGGTACAGCCCGTTGAGCCGCGCAAAATGAACAAGCCCATCATACGCGCAGGTCACATGCCTGCCAGCCCCGCTTCTTCTGTGAGCCTTGCTTCCGTGGACCCACTAGAGGCCAACGATCCATGGCGGAAGTACCTGAACCAGCAGGCCGGCACAACTGTCACCACCGGGCCCGCTCCTTCGGCTCCGCGAGCTCCGGCCCCCCCTAATCAACAGCGTTTTGATCAACAGGAGACCAGGTTGCAACAATTGGAGGCCGGCCTCGAGGAGGTCCGCCGTGGTCACTTGCGCCTCAGGTTGATCAGATGAAGGGTGAGCTGTCCACCTTTGCCCTGGACTTCCGTGCTCAGCTCCAGGCCAATGCGGAGTCCCAGCGCATTGCGCAAGCCGCACATGAACAGCAGTACCAGAATGACCTAGATGAGATCAAAGCCCTTCTTGCCTCACAACTTCGTGCCTCAACAGCGACCAAGCGGCCTGCAGCCTCTGAACTGCCTATGGACTTAGACCACGAGTGACTCAAGGTCACTGGCTTGCAGTGCTTGGGATTTTGGGGTAGCATCCAATGGATGCTGTTGGGTTTTGTGTGGATTGATTGCGGCAGAGGTCCCTTCCTTTTTTGGACCGTTGGTTTTAGATTCGGCGAGGCTTTGCACCCGGGGCCTCCGCTTTCCTCTTCAGCATGCGTTACCTTTGCTGTTCTCAATCCGACCACCATTCTGGACAAAGAATGGCAGGTGAATGAAATCGGAGCCGACGTGCTCGTTGCAAGTGAGACCTCGGCAAACGCCCGAGTTCAGAAAAACATGTCCTTCAAGTTTCGGGGTATGGGTTACCGTTGCATGTGGGGCCATCCCACTGAAACCCGGTTCCATGCGGGCTCCGGCCGTGCTATGCTCCGCAGCTATGCCTTGGGCGTGGCTGCCCTGTCTAAGCCTAAGCTCCCTTGCCGGCCCTCCATCCAAGGCCTTCCGCTCGAAATGTTGCACAGTTGCCGCATTGCTGAGTGTTTCGTCCGCCTTCACGGCTTTGAAATCAAAGTGATTTCTGTTTATGGTGTGCCCCGCTGCTTGCCGGAAGCAGCGGAGAAGAACAACTTGTTACTTGCCTGGGCCTTCCCGCGCGCCACAGTTTCCTGCGTTCCTGCTCTGGTCGCTGGTGATTTCAATACCAGCCCCACTGCCTTACCTGCCTGGCAGGCTTTCTCAGATTTGGGTTGGGTTGAACTCGGCGCCTTCGCCGCGCAATGTCACGATGTGCACTTGCCTTGTACTTGCAAGGGTGCCACTCGGTTCGATACCTTCCTCTTATCCCCCTGCTTGTTCCAGCACTTTCACTCTGCAGATGTCATGGCTGATGAGCAGCTTTTTGACAGTCACTCGCCCATGCGGTTGCGGCTGCAGCTTCCCTTCAGGGGCGTCCCTCGCTGGATATGGCACCTGCCTAAATGTTTTGCTGATCTCGTGGACAAGCCTCAGGATCTGGTTGAGGCTTACAAAGCCTCTTCGGCTTCGGTTCGTCCAGCTCTCGGCCCACTGGTCCCTGAGATCAAGCCTGGCGACAAGCTTCGTGTTTGGTCGGCCGCTGTTGAAACGGCCGTCTCTCAGGTTCTGGCGGACTGTCACCGCAAGGAGCCGGCTAAGCATGTTTTCAGGGCCTTGCCTAAGTGTTACCGTGGCCGCTGTAGTGAGGTTGTGCGCCAGCAGGCTGCCCCTCCTCGCCTGCCACGCGCTGGCCGTCATGGTGACCCCGCTGCCTTCGATGAGGATACCTCGGTCCTTAGTCGCCAGCGCCTCCGTCAGTGGCGTCGTCTCCGGACGTTTGAACAGGCTTGGGAAAATTTGTTGCGGGTAATTTTCGCGGGCCTTTGGACCCCACGGGCTATCCAGTGTCCCTCCGCCTCGAGTGGCTGGCAATTTGCAATGCTACAGGTTACGCTGGCCCTTTCCGTGACTGGGTTCTCCAGTGGCCTTGCTTCCTTTATTTCCCTGCAGAGCGCCCGGCGCCTTCCTTCATTTCGGATCTTGTTTCCTTTGTCCGTTTTGATGTCGAAGCCTTGCAGCGACAGCATGCGACTGTCAAAGCCAAACTGTACAAGTTCCACTTACAGGTGGATGCCACGGACTTTAGTGCCGCCCGCAGCTTTGTGCATGTTAAGCCTGCTCAAAACCCGCCCTTTACGTGTGTGCGGCACTGCTCCTCACAGGAGGCGAGGCTAAGTCGCCGGCACAGCTACCACCACTGCACTTTCACTGTTCGTTCTGAGGACTGGCTGGAGCTCCACAGTCGGTGCACTTTGCCCAGGTCCAAGGTCAGGTTACACACCTTTCCCCCGGCTCTGCTACCATTGTCTTTAATGCTGACGATGACTGTGTATTGCCTCATACCGGCAAGCTCTGCCGCTATCAGCAGGACAGCTCCTGGAAAGGAGTCGTTGGGGCCCTCATGGAATATTGGAGTCCTATCTGGAACCGGGATTGTCCCGAACAGGAGGCCGACATTGAGTCCTGGCCCCGTTTCCAGCAACTCCTTGCAACGTGCCAACGACCCGACTTCACAGTGCCTGTTGATTTGATGGATGTCGAAGCTTGGCAACACGTTGCCCGCAAGCTCTCTGTCAAAAAGGCCCGTGGTGTTTGTGGCTGGTTCAACGCGGAGCTCCGGTTGTTGCCGCGCTTGGCGTTGCAAGATCTTGCTTCTGTTTTCCAAAGCATGGTGCCCACCGGCTTCCCGGCTGATTTGCTCAAAGCCCGTGTGGCTGTCCTTAGTAAGGTGCTGGAGCCTTCGCAAGCCTCCCAGGGCCGTCCCATTACTGTGCTAAGTGGGTTGTTTCGCTTCTGGGGCAGAGTCTTGTGCACACAAGTGTTGGCTGTTTGGAGCTCCCAGATGCCTCCTTCCATCACTGGCAGTCTGCGGGGCCGTTCCGCCCTGGACCTGGCCTACGCTGTCCAAACTGACATCGAACACAGTCTGCTGGAGGACGAGGACCTTTCGGGCCTCTCTTTGGACTTGCGCAAAGCCTTTAATTTCCTTCCTCGGGCCCCCGTTGGTCATCTCTTGGAGTTCCTGGGCCTGCCTCGATCCACTTGCCTCTTCTGGCAGCGGTCCTTGGCCAATGTTACCCGCTCCTTCGAGATTCACCAGAGTCTGGGACCTGACCTCGGCTCTAGCACAGGGGCACCGGAAGGTGATCCGGTTTCTGTTCTGGCCATGCTTACCGTGTGTTCGTGCTTCGTGCACCTGCTTCGCAATCTTGTGAAGCCACGTGCCTACGTGGACAATTGGTCGTGGACCTCCGATGCCCCGGATAACCCGGACCTGCCTTGTTGGTCCTACAGGACTTGACTCAGAGCCTGTCCTTGGAGATTGACTGGGGCAAAACCTACGTTTGGGCCCTTCAGAAAAATTCTAAGGTCTGGTGGACGGTTACCGGCACGGCTTTCTTGCCTGATGGCGTCAAGCTGCCATTGGTCGATCAAGTCAAGGAACTGGGGTCCTTGTTCACTTTCGGCCGCCGCACCTGCAGCGCGGCCTTCAACGTCAAGTGTAAGGATGCTCTCAGCCGCCTCAGCTCTTTGTCATGCGACCCTCAGGGCATCCCGGTGCGTGCACGTGTGGTGCAGAGCGGTATCTGGCCTTTTCTGTTTTACGGCACAGAGGCTTGCTTGCCCTCCCTCACAACTGTTGCCGGGCTCCGCAGCGCGGCCGCCAGGGCTGTCGCAGGCGACCATAAAACACTTTCACCGTGGGCGGTCCTCTGCCTTACTCCAGGGGTCCAGGATCCTGAGGTGTTCTTGTTGTGCCATCACCTGAGCCAACTGCGCCGATGTTTTAGTCACGACGCGGCCACTGCTGAAGTTGTGTGGGACCATGTGGTCAGTGCCAACATTGGCCACCGTGCTGTGTGCGGGCCCGCCGGCGCCTTGCAACATTTGCTTTCCCGCAATGGCTGGACTGTCCGTGCTGATGGGGTCTGCCGTGGGCCGCTTCACCAGTCTTTTGACATTCGTCATTCCCACATTAAGGCCCTGAGGTCTGCGGTCACTACTGCTTGGGCAGATACGGTGCATGACAACGTCCGCCACAGGAATGGCATGCTTTTTGCGCCGGTCCCTTGCCTAGCTTGTCCCAGAAGGTGTTCGCCAAGTTTCGCCCGTGGGAGCTGAAGTTTCTGGCTCGTCACTACTGCGGTGGCTTTATGTCTGGGGCTGAACGCAATTCTTGGTCTAGGGAGGACACTGAGTTCTGCCCCTTGTGCTGTGCCCTTGACTCGAAAGCTCATCGATTGTATGTGTGCCCCGCGCTTGCCGACCAGCGTCAGGACCACCTTGCTGTCCTCGCATGGGTCCGTGAACATCGGCCGCACTGGACTCACTTAGCTTATGTGGCCTGGCCTGAAGAAGCTTCGGTTTTACAGCTTTTGTTTCAACAATTGCGGCCGCCGAGCATTGCCTCTCCGGCCCCGCCATGGCCTTGCATTTGCTTGTTCACTGATGGGAGCGCTGTCAACACAAGCAATGTCCTCGCTCGGCTCACTGCTTGGTCGGTGGTGCTGGCCAGGTGCCCCGAGGGCGCGCCCGACATTGGTCCCGAACAACTTGCGTCTGACCGGCTGACAGCTTCTTTTGCTGTGCTTGCTCAGGGCACTCAACCTGGTGCTCAGTCTGTACCACGTGCGGAGCTCGCAGCCATTGCGTGGGCTAGTGCCTGGAGTGCTCAGCGACCCACGCAGGAGGTGCAGCTGTACAGCGACTGCCAATCGGCCGTTGATATCTGGTGTGACTTGCAAGCCATGGGCTGGCCAGACATTTCCCAGCGAGCTAATGCAGACCTTTTACAGCATGCCGTTCCCCGCCCTAATTTCCGCGTGCACAAGGTTAAGGCGCACCGCACTGCTGCCGAATTGCCTCACTTGAGCCCTTGGGAGCTTTGGCTCACTGCAGGAAACGAAGCAGATGATGCTGCTGCTAAAACTGCATGTAGGAACATTCCATCTGCTGTGCAGGATGTCGCGAGTGCAGTGGCTCGGGCTAGTGAACAGGACATGCATTACTTGCAGGGCTTTTGTCGTGCCGTGCTGGATATTGGACCGGTGGACATGCGCCTGAGAGAGGCTGCCGTTGCACAGCAACAACGCGACCGCATCGAGGCGATACAACAACCACTTGACGTCTTTTTCGATGGCATCAGGACGTGGCGGATCCCCTTTCCAGGGGCCTCGTCACTCCCTGAAACCTGGGAAGAAAATTGGGAGGGCTGGGTTCTCGGCTTAAACTACGGCAGTTGTTTGCTGCGATGGGTGGAACAGCTTCGCTGGCCCGTCCAGCCCGTGCCCCCTCAACATGATCACCAAGTGTCATATCTCGAGTTGCTTCTGAGCTTTGTCTCTTCCATGTCAGTGGTGCCACTGATCGAGGACAGCGCGTCCCCTGGAAGGTACTTGCCGGTTACAACGGCGCATGAGCGCCTTCGCCACGTTACACTGCGGATGTTGGTTGAAACTTTCAGGGCTTCTTTGAAAAGATTGGGTCTGCAGCTCGGCCACAGTCTGTTGCCCTTTACAGAACTTTCTGACGTTGTGTATATGCGGCTGTTACAGTTTCCAGCTCCTTGTCCTGGCATTGCCGGTCGCCCACAACTACCAGGGACTGCATGGACACAGCTGTTACAGGACATCTCGGCCGCGGAGAATCCAGTTTTACGGCTCATAACTTTGTGCGCCGATTTCCAGGCAACTTGAAACCTTGTTGCTTTTTCACCATGGATTCGCCAGGACGCTTCGTGGTGCCAGGGTGTCGCAGGTTTCGCATGTCCAGTGCGTTGTCTGCTGGCCCCTCGCACCCCCTCATGCAACGGTAAAGGTCTTCATGAAGCTTCACAAAGCTTGAATAATAGGCTTCAATAAAGGCTTAGCTAATAAAGCGTTTAATGAGGCTCAATTGAGCAGTTGCTGAGTCATGCAATTGTCATCCTTTGCAAGCATCGCAACCATCCAATCACAACCATGCAATCATCCATCCAGCCCAGCCATCGCAACCATCCCATCTTCCATCCAGTCAATGCATGCTATTACATTGACCGTTCATGCCAATTCATGCTTGTTCTCAGCACTTCTCAGCAGTGATGGTAGTTGTTGTGGTAGTGGTAGCAGTAGTAACAGTCGTCGTAATAGCAGCAGCAGATTTAGTGAGTAGTAATAGTAGTAGTAGGTGCAGTCGTCGTCGTAGTCGTAGCATGTAGCAGTTCTTGTGGTAGTAATAAGAATAGTAGCAGTAGCAGTGGTAGTGGTAGTGGTGGTAGTAGTAGCAGTCGTCGTCATCGTAGCAGGTAGTAGTAGTAGTAGTAGCAGTAGTAGTAGTAGTAGTAGCAGCAGGAGGAGCAGTAGTAGTAGTAGTAGTAGTAGTAGTAGTATTAGCAGTAGCAGTAGCAGTAGTAGCACTAGTAGTAGTAGTAGTAGTAGTAGTAGTAGTAATAGTAGTGGTAGTGGTAGTAGTAGTAGTGGTAGTGGTAGTGGTAGTGGTAGTGGTAGTGGTAGCGGTAGCGGTAGTGGTAGTGGTAGTGGTAGTAGTAGTAGTAGTAGTAGTAGTAGTAGTAGTAGTAATAATAAGAGTAGTAGCAGCAGCAGCAGAAATCGCAGCGGCATTAGCAGCAGGAGGAGCAGTAGTACAGCAGTAGTCGCAGCACCAGCACCAGTAGCAGGCTTTGGGAGGGTTTCGTGGGTTTGGGTGGGTTTGCGCGGAAAGGGCCCAAACCGCAGATTGATTCCCCAGAGTGCCTCATGAGCCAGCCGCCCGCCAAATGAGCTATCCGGCCGTAGCTCAGTGGGCAGGCGGCTATCTCATAAGCCATTCTGAGGAGGGTCGTGGGCTCGGGTGTCATTTGGGCCCTATGAGATTTTGTGGGGTGACCAAAGGCTCTGTGGGCTCCGGCTCGGGGGGACATCCGGCTCTTGCGGGCCATCCGGCTCTGTGGCGCCATGTTGGGGTCCTGCGGGCTGTGCTCAGTTCTAGTACAACTTTAGTACTGAAAATGCCTCGTCTCGGGTGCTGGCTGGATTGTGCTTCATCGTCGTACAACACCAGTACTGGAAATGCCTCCTCTCGGGCGCTGGCTGGATTGTGCTTCATCGTAGTACAACACCAGTACTGGAAATGCCTCCTCTCGGGTGCTGGCTGGAGTGTGCTTCATCGTAGTACAACACTAGTACTGGAAATGCCTCCTCTCGGGTGATGGCTGGAAGGTGCTGCATGGTAGTACAACACGAGTACTCGAAATGCCTCCTCTCGGGTGCTGGCTGGATTGTGCTTCATCGTAGCACAACACTAGTACTGGAAATGCCTCCTCTCGGGTGATGGCTGGAAGGTGCTGCATGGTAGTACAACACTAGTACTGGAAATGCCTCCTCTCGGGTGCTGGCTGGATTGTGCTTCATCGTGGTACAACACTAGTACTGGAAATGCCTCCTCTCGGGCGCTGGCTGGATTGTGCTTCATCATGGTACAACACTAGGACTGGACATGCCTCCTCTCGGGCGCCGGCTGGATTGTGCTTCATCGTAGTACAACTTTAGTACTGGAAATGCCTCCTCATCCTCAAGCTTCCAAGGCATCCAAAAGTTGGGGCAACTTTAAAGCACATCATGGACTGTAGGGCACGTGTGGCACTTTCGACTTTGCCTGAGCCACGCAAGCGCTTTCCTTTGTTTCGCTTCTGTGCACGTTGCTTCTTTCTTTCCCTCGGCTTGGGATGGTGGCCCAACCACGTGGTTCGAGGATCACGGGCTCGCCCACCTTGCCGCTGTCACGACCAGGTACTGATCATTGTCCCCGCCCAGCAAAGTCAAAGGTTGGGAACTGTTCCCCCTCGTGGTCGCAAGGGCTCGGGTTTCAGTCAGGAGCGTCGCGGTCGGCTTGAGAGCGTCTGAAAGGAAGATTTGCACCCTTTGTCCTCCGTAGGATAATGCAACAAACTCCGGGACGATCTTTGCGGCACGGCACTAACAAAGTTACATGACGAGAAGGGCGGTGGCCCCCCGGCACAGGAGAAAGGATCCCTCCGCACAACTTGCCTCTCGGGCAGACGAAGAGCAGGTCGTTCTCGTACAGGATGAGAGCACCTTGAGCCAAAATGGTTAGGGGGCGAGTCAGCCCCGCGGGCATAAATGTCCGCCGCTTCGGCGGAGCTTTGGGAGGGTGTGAAAGCTGAGGATGGCACGTCGGCTAAAAGTGCACCCCGTATCATAGTCCATGTGTGGTTTTAGCCATCTACCATCTTGTCAGGACGCTCAACGGTCACAACAACACCTGAAGTTCCCCTGTACTAGACCCCAATTTAAGAGGACCAACTCGGGCCTACATGGGCTGTGTCCAGGGAAACTCGCATTCGGTTGTGGGCTGTTCCGGAGACAGAAATCTCTTGCTTACTTGATGGTTTGCTTGCAAGGGGTATGGGGCGAACCCCAGGCCTACCCTAGCAGTCAGCATACCCCCCCCCCCCACCTTGGCCCGCTTCGGGGGGGCGAAACATTCCCCCCTTCCGTGGCGGGTTTGCCCCCCCCCGCTCCCCACCACGCCGGGCGTCTGCATTCACAANCCCCCCCCCCCCCAGATTGGCCCGATTCGGTGTGGACATACAGTTCCCCTGTTCGTGACTGGTTTGCACGCCCCCGAATTCCAAACCCGCGGGTATCACAATTGCAAAGTCAGTGCGCGAATCTCTCTGAGAAACTCCTTCCCATCGGCCCTGCTGGGCCACGGCATTGTTTCGTCCAGCCAACTGACTGCCCCGCTCGGCCCCTTGGGGGCCGGGGTTTGGCCACTCCAGCTCGATCTCACGTGGTGCCCCGAGCGCCCGCCCTTCATATCGACATGGACTTCTGGGCCGATGTTGATGATCTGGCCCCACGCTCTTCGAGCAGTCTCTTGTCCAGGGGAATTATAGCGCTTTCTTCGAGGCATCCGTTCTGCTGCAAGTTTTGGCCATTTGCCTGAGCAACCTCTTGAAGTGGCACAGGCTAGCTCTGTCGTTGCCGAGCCACAATCCCCATATGCCTCGTACAGAGCCTTTTCACGACTTACAAGCATTCCTGCAGCCATGTGCTCGCCCAGTTGACAGTGCTGGGTTTTCGCAATTTTTCGGCCACAGGCACTTCCAGCACATACTTTCTCTGACAGGCGATGCTTGTCCTGCCGACCCAGGGGCGGTCTACCTGGTTACTGATGGCTCCTTCCGAGCTGTGGATCCAGCAACCGGCCATGTCGAGGCAGGATGGGCGTGCGTTATTGTCTGTGAAGCATCGTGTCTTCTTGAAGCCTTCTTGGGGCCCATTCCGTCTTGGCACGATCCGGCGGAGTCGGTGTCGGCTTTTATTTTGTTGCTGAGACATACGCGCTCGCGGCTGCTGCTTGGCATGGTTTTCGCAGCCGACTGCCTTTCTGCGCTCCGTGGTGCCCACGGCGCGTCCTGTGTCGACTGATGTAGTGCTTCAGGTGTCAGGTGTCAACCGGCGCACGCACGAGCTATGCGCGCGAGTTTGCAGCGGTACACCGCGGTATCAGCATGTTCGGGGCCATGTTGGAGACCGCTACAATGAGCTGGCTTACCTGTTGGCCAAGGAGGCTGGCAAGGGAAGGTGCCTTAGTAGTTTTGATTGGCAGCCGTCTCGGCGAGCCATTGCGGCGACTGTACCCTGCCGGACCCATGGGGTGGGTGACGACACCTTCCATGCTGGCATGACGGCTACCGAAATGGTCGCGCCGTTTCTGGCGCACACTCCGCCGCGCGAGGATGCGCAATCGGTTAGTTTCGGGGTTTTGGGGTTGAGGATTGTGTCTTTCAATACCCTCACTTTGGCCGGTTCCGCCACGGACCCAGACGTCGTCGGGGCTGTTCCCGAAGCCGAACTCCTAGAGCAGCATGCAGTTCAGGTGGCGGATCTGCAGGAGACTCGTTGCCCGGCCGGGCAACTTACTACGGAAGAATACCTGCGATTCTGTTCCGGAGGTAGTGGCGGATGTTTTGGCTGCGAGCTTTGGTTCCGCAAAGGCAGTAACCTTATCCAGGGACCGGGATGTAAGGGTCGTGTCTGTTTTCAGGACGGGTGTTGCATTGTTCTTCATGCCACGCCCCGTTGTCTGGTGGTCCAGTTCTCTGCAGCCGGCACCCGCATCAGTTTCGCGTCTATCCACAGGGCGACGGAGAGTGATAAGTTGGAGCAGTGGTGGCATGAATCTACTGCGATCCTTCGCCATTGCGCGGCAACTTCCGCTCTTGTCATTTGTGGTGATTGCAATGCAAGCGACCATCGACCATGACCCGGAGGCCGAGGACTTTGCAGGTCGATTTTGGCACGGGGTCCTTGAGTCCTGGAGGAATGCCAACTGTGATGCCCCGCTACTTTTGCGGACCATCATGTAGGACAATGTAGGACAGTCTGGACATACATCCAAAAGCGAAATGGACAGCACCGCGAGCTGATTACTTTGCACTGCCACAAGCTTGGCGGGGCGGCAGTGCGGCCTCTCAGGTCTTGCCAACATTGCACTCGGCTCAGACCGAACTTGATCACTACGCCGTTTCTCTCGATGTGAGGGTGTTTATCGTGGCCAAGAACACGTCGGGAGAGCGTCGGGCCATCGCCGCCCCCGCAAATCAAGCCCGCATCTCCCAGATCTTGAGCCACGCCCCTGTTGTGCCTTGACAAGTCTCCTCGCATGCTCATGCCGCGAAACTCACGGCTTACCTTCAATGTGCTTTAGGTAAGGAGTTTGGTCGCAGGCGTGCCGGACCTCGACAGCCCTACATCACTGACAGGACTTGGGCTTTGCATGCCCAGGTCACCGCCCTGCGTCACGAAGGGGCGCGTCTCCAGTGTGCTTTGAAACGGCAGCGTCTGATTGTAGGTTTCCAGACCTGGAGCCAGCCCGACTCTCCGGGTTTCGAGCTTTTTCTGAATCCCCTTGGCTCCAGGCTGGCCACACAAGGCCGGCGCGTGAATTTCCTCTGCCTTGGCTACCACTGCCCTTCAGCTCGGCAAGCCTGCAAAGGCGGATCGGCACCAATATTTGTGTGACTTGGCCGACCGTGCGCAAGGTGGTTCTTTTGAGACAGTTTTTCCAGACCTTCGTGCGCGTTTGTGCCAGCGTAAGAAGAGGCGATGGGAGCCTATATGTGCTTCCTTCCTTACGCCTGTGCGCAGCCTTGCTCCGTGCTCGACGCAATAACGGCATTCCGCCGATCACCCGCCACTTTTACCCCCTCGCCCTCAAACTTGTGCTCCGAGGTTCTGAGGCGATTGGCTTCAAGTCCGGGTTGTTGGTGCGCCTATATAAAAACAAAGGCGAGCATGATGAATGTCGCAACCACCGCGGTATCCTCTTGGCTCCGGTTCTTGCCAAGGCCATCCATCAGTGTGTGCGACCGTCTCTCTCTGTCCATCATGAGGCGGTCGCCCCGGACATGCATCTGAGCAGCCGCTGTGGCAAGATGGCTGTCTCTGGTGCACATGCCGTCCGTACTTTTCTGCGGCTGGGTCAGAAGCACAACAAGCCCCGGGCTGCTCTGTTCACCGACATTGAATCAGCATACTATGCCACCACCCGCGAGCTTTCTTTTCGGAGAGATGGGTCTATAGAGTTGCTTCTGACGTATTGGCAGGTCTCCGCCTCGCCTCGGGCGATCTTGCAGATCTCCAGCAGCGTTTAGTCGAGCCACCCTCCCTTCAAGCTGAACAGGCAGACGCATGGACCCGGGCGGTCACGGCGGAGGTGCACCATGGTACTTGGATGACAGTTGCTGGTGGCACTGTGCCCCTCTGGACCCGCCGAGGGAGCCGGCCCGGTTCAGCTTATATGCGGATTCTTGCTACGGCTGTGCGCCAAATCCTCCGGTCTTGCGAGCGTGACCGCGCGGGGCACCCGCACTGCTTTTCTCCTCCGCGTATGCCATGGGACGGCCTCCGCTCCACTTCAGGCACCCACCTCGCAGGAACCATTGGATGAAATCGTCTGGGCCGACGATATCAGTCGTTGTATTGAGGTGCGCAGTTGCTGGCAACTAGGCAGCGCGGTCTCTGCGGAAGCTGGTGTGCTGTCTACCGGTTTCAATGGTCACGGTTTTCGGTTGGCTTACGGTGACAAGAAGACTGCGGCCTTACTTTGTCCTGTTGGCCCCGGCGCTCGCAAAGCGCGGAGAGCCTTGTTTGCCTCTGCAACCTTGCCCATCCTGCACGAACACTCACCGGGATCCATCCTTCCCCTTGGTTGCAACATACCGCCATCTTGGTGTCGTCCAGGCGGCGGGTGGTGCCATTAGAGTCGAGCTCTCTCAACGTGTTGAGTCGGCCTGGTCGGCATACCGTGAGTGTCGGAAGCGGGTCTTCAAATCTACCAGGTTGAGAATCGCACGCAAAGGTGCGGTCTTGCGCACCCTGGTACTGCCTCGCTTGATGTACGCAGCTGGTGCCTGGCCCGTCTTGGGCAAGTCAGAGGGGCACAAGTTTGAGGCTACTGTGCTTGGCATGTACCGTCAGCTGCTCTGCATTAGGCACGATGACTCTCAACTCGCGGCGCCTACCATCTGTGCCTTGGCGCGGCAGCCACCCCCTATAGCGTTCTGCTACCGCCGGTGCTATGGGGCCTTGTCAGGCAAGATGATGAATGCCTAGGTGCGTTGCGAGCTTCTGCATTCTGGTTTATGCTTGTGTTGACATGCCTCACCCATGCCAGGATTGGGCACCTTGGGAGGAGTGCATCCGTCGTGTGCCTAACCGATACAAGCGCCTGTTACATCTTGCGAGCGGCCTTGCCGCTTCGCGATCTGCTTGTTAGGGTGCCCTTTGCGAACTACACAGCTGCCTCTTGCAACACGGTGGCGGCCCAGCTCCCATCCCTTCCGCATCAATCGAAGCTGATTGTGTCGAAGCTTGTCTGATTTGCCGGATTGGATTTCCTTCGCGAAGATCTTGGGCGGGGCATGCAGCCCGTCTGCATGGCTATAGGGCTGTTTCAACACTCTTAGCCACGAGCCGAACTTGTCTAGCCTGCGGGCGTGTCTTCCGTAACCCTAGCCGGCTTGAGCGCCACCTGCGTGGGGCCGCTCATTGTATGGCACAATGGGGAAGCTTTGTGCCCATGGCGAGCCTACAGCCATGCACCCACAGGCCCTTCCGGGCCGGCGGGAAGGATACACAGATTTGAGCCAGGCCCTGCTCATCCCTCCTGACATTTCACAGGTTCTCTTTTTGAGTCTGCGAGCGTTGGATAGTCCGACCGAAGAGGACGTCTTGTCCGTCGTCTGCGACTTTGTCGAGCCTCTGGCTACCTTGAAGGCTACCGTTCTACTTGGGAGGCAGAGCTTGTCGCTCAAGGCGCAGATGCTGAACCGGCGGTGAACGTCCGACTCCTGCTGGACCCTGCCTTGGTATGTGAGAGGTTTCGAGCGGCTCGCGTTCCGCGTCAGGCCCTCTCTGATCATGCCCTCCCGCACTGGAGTCCGTTGGATGGGTTCTGCTTGACGCTTACCGGGCCATCTACGGCCTTCAGTGTTGTAGATCCACCAGCTCTTGCTTTTCGCTTTCCGTATGATGGAAGTGTTGCACTTAAACAGGCTACGGCAGTGCAGGAGTGGACCGAAGCTGCATGCGATACCATTGGACAGGTGTGTCTCGCAGCCGCACACGGCCCGGTGAAGATCCGCATCTCTTCCCATAGCCTGCTCTCCCTAGGACCTGTAGACGACTGGATTGAGCAGGGGGGGGCTCCTCCGTACCAGTGAAGGCTATTGCAGCCCACTGTAGCTTCCCCCTTGTTTCACCTCGAATTTGTTCGTGCAAGAGGCGCGTCGTTAGAGACTCACAGCCTTACGAAGAGAAGAGATGTGCTTCAGCCGGGCCTAGCTCATCCATTGCAGAAACTCCACACATGGCTTGTAGCTGATTCCCAGTTATGAAAGAAGCCAGTGCAATAACCGATCTACAGTACATGTTGAGTTTCCTGGGGAATCAGAGCACTCCCCCCATGTCTTCTACCTTGTTGCATTTGCTTCAGGCCGAGGTCCTCCATATATGCAGATTTCAAGCAACTAGGTACAGCTAAGGCCGCAGCCAAAGATGGAATTGTGGGGGCTTTTCTACTTTGCTCTGCTTGGGGCTTCTGGCGGGGGTAGGCCTCCCGGCTTTTCTACTCTCTGTCTCTCTCTGCGTGCCTCCCTCCCTCCCTCCCTCCCATGTGGCCTTGCCATAGCTTCCATCAGCTTGGGAGCGATGCGTCTCTCGATGTGAGGCGGCGGCATGTGCCTCAGAGTTTTAAGCGAGTCCATACTTGACGAGGTCTGGCTCCAAAGTTTTGTGCAACTTTGATGAGCTGCATGTTGCCAAAGTTGAGGTCCGTCAAGGAGGGATCATCCAACCAGGCACGATGGACCTTTGCGAAGGGAGCATTACGTACGACCGCCGAGACCCGAGGTCTATTGGACAAGCACCATCCAGATCATCCAGTCACCGTAGGCCCTGTTCAAAAAACGGCTCCGCATCCATCTGAAAGCTTGCTAGACACTACCGGTCCCCAGATGGTGTCGCCTTGTTTTGCACGGCTCGGGTAGCATGTCCTCAATCTCACGCACCTCTGCAAAGTGCAGCCGAACGCTTGAAATGCAGCTCACGCGGCGCACAACTTGCACGATTCAACACGATTCGAGCTGGGGATGAAACGCAATCCACCCGGGTTGCAAAGTCCTGACCAACAAAACGTTGTGCATGCTTAGCGGGTAGCGCCTTTCGTAAAAAGCGTCCGCAGCCAGAAGCAACTGCGCCTCATTGATGGACATGGAAACGTCCTCGCATTGACTATCCTCCTGAGCATCCACCTGGCTGATAGAGAAAGCCTGCAGAAAATATGGACTCGTGAACGGACTTGCAGAGCGCCTTGAGCAAAATTTCTGCCACAGTGGCCTCAACTCGTGTCAAGTAGTCTTGTTCCAAGCGTTCATACTTCCGCACACCTGGACTGGCATTCTCTCTGTCTCGGGAGTAATTAAGACAAACATTAACCCCTGGTCCTCTCGTTGCTGTCCACGACATCCCACTCGCTGCTACATCCATTCCTGCCCTCTGCGGTCTCATAAGTTTTTATCGTTTGGTTTCTGGCGATGCACCCGCCACGGAGTAGGCGCAAAGGCTCTCAGGGAGGGGAGGGGCGAGGGATGGGGAAGAGTGTAGAAGGGGGCTATCTGCCAGGCGACTGAAACCACAGACGAATACTTGCTTGGACGGACGTCGGGGTCGAAGGACAGAAAAGAGACGCAGCGAAGAGTGAGAGGGAGAGGAAGGAGGGAGAAGGGATAGAGTGGCAGGGAGTGGGGAAGGGAAGGGGCAGTACGGCTTTACTACCCTGCAAATCGGCGAACCCGAACTGAGGGACGCTCTTTGATGCAATATGTTGTGTCCTCAACAGCCAGCACCTCAACGGCCAGGGAGTTGGACAACAGTGGACCAATTCCGGCCGAAGGGAGCTGACTGGAGTGCCAGTAATGACACCTGTTTCTGGATGTAGTGCGAGACCTGCTGAAACAACCCATCTGTTGAATGAACCACGCACGAACATGTTGTCTGCCTTGGGGAAGAGCAGGGTGCACTTCGAGCGTGCCTCAGTGAAACCGCACGAAACGACTGGTGCTTGATGTCGTTGGGCGCCGGCCTGCCGTCTGAAGGCGCGGCCTGAAGTGGGCCTGTGGCACACGAAGCTCTCTTCACAATCCACAGTTGACACACATGCTCTGCACATTATGTCGGGCCTGATTGCCAACCTGCAGAGTCAGAACGTCCCTGCAGACCGTCCGTCAGGGATTCGGGATGTGCAAGCCACAGTCCGTAAGCGGCGGGCGCGGCAGGGGCAGAGTCGGCGGGCCGCGATTTGGGATCCACAAGAAGCCCAGTGCCAGCAGCTTGGACCTGGCAGCAAGTCATCGAGACAGCACTGAGTGAAAGCGGTGTGCCAGCCTTGTTGGGGACTGTCTGCTGGAGGTCATAAAACATAGAAAAGGCGTCCACAAGTCCAAGCTCTGGATGTTGGAAAGCCCTGTCAAGGATCTACAACTGTTCAGCATGCCATCCGTCCCTCGTGCCAGCAAATTTCGTGAGCCTCGGGATTGTGCAGAGCGTTTGAAACCCACAAGCAGCACACATGCCACGTGCTGAGCTGTTTGTTGCCACCACCTCGGAATGTCTGTGCCATTGGAGATATCGTGGGACGGCAAACGCTTGCCATGACAAGTTACAACTGAACTGCCAAGGAAACGGCCATGTTGATGAGTATGCCCGTGTATCCTGCCAGATCCGACACCACCCGTACAACTCTGCAGGTTCACAGCTCAAACCGTGAGTGATAAAAAAACATTCAGGTCCCCCCGCTTTGCAGTCGCAGGTTCGCCAATGGGACAGCAGGGGCGAACTGAAAAAGCAAAATTTGTGAACTTTGTGAACCAAAGACCCATGTCGACAGTCCACGGCCTATCCCAACCCAACCTGTCATCATCTCACCTACCCTTGGCCTAACCTATTGGAACCCAACCTAACCTACTGACCTACTGCCTCCAACCTGATCTAACTCTGCACAACCAGACTCGACGCCAAACCCCAGAAGCAGCCCAAACGTGAAACCTCGCGGCTCAAAGCATCACGGCTGCTGTCTTTGACTAATTGATACTAATTGCCACCTCGGTGTTGCTATGTGTTGTCACTGAGTGGACTGGGTGGTGGATGGTGGTGGTGCATGGTCGTGCTCTGAACGCGAGTGGCCCAAACCCCCTGCTCGTTCGGAAAGACAGATCTAGATGTCTGCTTTCATGCTCGAGGCGTTTTTTCGGTGCGCGGTGGTGTACAGAGTGCTCTTTTTCGAAGCGGGACCGAAGAAAAGGACGAGCTTGCGGAAAAGAACAACTGAAAATAAGGTAATCCCCCAGCCCTGGCGAGTTCACTGAAAGGACATTTGGGCTCACTGCAAGAGCGGCGGGGATCACTGAAGGGACCATGGTCGTGCTTTACTTAATGTACGTAGAAGTATACAAGAACATACGTACCCCCGTGTTCGGCGTTGCAGGTACGTACATACATGCGAGCACGCGAAAGGGCATACGAATACCATCGGGGCATGCAAGGTTGCGAATATGGCGAATATGGCAATGGTGTACATCAGTTGCGCGTATCAGAAAATGCCTCAGCACGACACCGAAATGTACTGCGAGGACTGGCCACCATCCATGCACGGCAGAGCTCGCGTAGAACAGTTTTGGCGACTGCCGGCTCCCAGTTCATCAAGCCGAGGCTTTTTTCGGAACATCGACAAGAAACAGAACCTGAGACCAAGAAATGTTGACATTGGTAGCATTTTTGACGTCTTCTGAATGCCCCAAGCACGGCAATCATGTTGCATGCCAACAGAGCTGTTAAGTCTAGATGTTGCAGGGCCTGAGATGCTTGGCCTGCATGACGTTGCTGCTATGATTAGTATGAAAACGCTTTCCTCTGGGGGGAACGCATGTACGCACGTATCTGCAACAGGGGGAACGTACGTATGCACGTCTGTACGTAATGTACGTACAGGTAAGTACACGTAGTAGATTGAGATTTGGTACTGCAGTGTACCAGTGTACCTCTAGACCCTTTACTGTCCAGGGGGGGCTGGTATATCATGCGTACGAACGCAAGAAGGCGGGTATCGGTATACGTATACGATCGTACTATACTAGCCTATACGTACATACGTACGTCCTGCAAAAACAACACCTTAACAGGGCGGCCGATGTGTGGCTGTATGTTAGTCAGAGGTAAACTTAGGCAGGGATGCGCGTATGGCCGGGATAGCCGTACCCCTGGGGCCTTTTTCCATGGTCCACCACAACTAGGCATTTTGAAGTTCAGGCCACCCTGATAACATGGAGTTGACTAAGTTAAACCTGCGGCTTGAAAATTTCTACGGTGTGTAATGGAATCAGACATGTGTAGAACACGGTGGGCGGTTTGAAAATCGATACTGATTGCATTCAGGGAGCATGGAATTCCAAGGATTTAACGACAAGGGCATCACTGATATGGGAGTGGCAGATATGTTTCTTTCCTGGAGTTGTGGGAGGAATCCGGTTGAAGTTTTATTTGGAGATAACAACTCGTCGGTCCAACCCCCAGAACACACCAGCCCTTGAAGCCCTACCAACGACTCGTCGGACAATACATCGTGCTCCTGACGCACACCAAGATGATCTTGCTGGAGCAGGTGCCTCCCACCCCCCGCTTTGCACTTTGCTCATGGCTTTATGTTCCTCATGTTGCTTGCACTTGCATTCTGGTTGAAGCATTGGCACACGGAGCAGGGCATTGACGATTGCTGCACATTTGGATCAGACTGAGGATCTTGAGCATTTCATCACGTCCTGACAGATGTCACTCGCAGGGCCATTAGGGCAGCAACAGCACAAGCAGTCCTAGGCAAACAGAGACTTGACTTTGAGATTTTCACAACAGGCAGCCTGGGAGGCCACAGCATGAGACCATGGATATTTAGGTGACCACCAGAATCTAGACAGGTCGAGAGCTAACTAGGGACTATGTTATATTTTTAAACTCGCTGGTCTTTGCATTCACTCGCTGTTCCACTCGCCATGGCGTGGAAAGGGAACGTGTCTCCCCGCGCTCCCTTGCGGGAGTTCCTCACGGAGGGCCCAAACAAGATGGCCACGACGTACCACGACTCGCAGGACGCCGTAAAGAACAACGAAGTGCTCATCGTCGCTTACGGATCGGACATGCACTACCCGGACGGACGAAGTAGCTTGCATAAGACATTTAATCACAGTTGCACGCAGCATGCACTGCCAATTTGTGAACACGTGATGTCACGGCTGTTTAGCTACTTGAGGCAACAATGACGATTACGCGAAGGGCGACACGGGGATCGTCCAGGACTGTTTGCAGTGGAAGTTCCAGAAGAACAACGTAACGTTTTTGATGCTGGACGTTCGAAAACTCGGACTTACAAACCCGGATCATGATGCAAGTGCCCCGAAGGGTTTCTTAGAAGCAATTCACGAGTGCTTGCATGTTGCTGTCAATGATGATTAAGCTGGATTTTATTGATATGCGAGGCAACCCGGGGGCCAACCATTCTGTGCTGAAATATCTCAGCGTCAAACAGAAGGGCATGTGGGAGGCGCTGGTCTTACTCATTGGACTCGTCTGGACTTGGTGCGAACTCCGTGGACACGGGCAAAAGCTCTGTTTGCTTTTGCACTGAGACTGTGCTGCACATTGGCGGAAGTCGTCGTAGGTCTGAGGTGTTTGAAGTTGTTCTGATTCAATTCAGTTGGTGCTGGTCACTTCAGAAAACTCAGGCTCGAAGGGCAAACACCGAGCAGCTGGCGCTGGGTCGCTGCTCTCGCTGGCCACGGGGTATCCCTGTTTTTTCGTGACGTTCAATGAACCCGACGTTTGGGTACCTCGCTGGTACCATGTGAGGTTGCCGGACCCGCTCCCTCAGGACGACGAGGTCAACGACTTCATCATTTCTGTGGCGGACACCGCGAAGTACCCGTTCAGGTCGGAGACTCGCCGGGAACTCGCTTGGAAGCTTGTGCAGGTCAAGCACAACCTCGTCGATCCGGACTCGGAGCTCGCCCAGTTTGTCTATGACAACGGGCTGCAAAACACCCCGCAGGACGACCAGGGGTACTATGAGGACACGGACGAGGAGAATGCGATCGACAACTTCAAGAAAGAGCGTGCAACAAAAGTTCGCAGGACCAGGAGGTTGCGACGGGAAGCCACGCCGGACGGGGAGGACGACGCTGACGACGAGGAGGACGAGACCGATGAATCGGAGGACCGCCCGCCAGTGCGGACCAGCAACACGCAGTTCCCAGTCAATGACGCTGTGGACGACGATGGCTTCGCGCGGGTGGCCAGAACTCGCAAGGGCAAAAGACTCGGTGTGGACGACGACATACCACCCAAGATGTGCTTGGAGAACTACAGCACAGTGGACAGGCTGGAATTTCTGGAATTCGCGCTGGCCAAGGCACGTGAACGCGGTGGACAACAGGCGGTGGACAAGCTCTGTTCGCAGATGTCCAGGGAGAGAGTGTCTCGGCTGAATATAGTAACGACTAAGTACTTAATTAAGTGAAGTAGAGATTGTCCCTGATATTCGTGTGTGCAACACAGCCAGTCTAAGTCTAGATCCGGTTGCACATATCAGGAACGCGCTGTACTCCTGTACAAAGCTCCATCTGTGGCCGCTGCGTTGTGCCTGTACGGGGACGAGCTCGACGCGCATGTGTGGTCAGCAACCAGATTGCAATAAAAGAGTCCCAAGTCAAGTGGGTCATTGTGGGACAGAGAAGAAGAAAGTGTCTCTCTGAAGGCATGTGTGCACTCCTTACATGGTTTGACCGCAGGGCATGGCTTCACTCGTCGAGCAATCCCCCTGGGGACGTGTCCTGGCACATGACATCGCCAAACAAATGCGCAGTGCCTCGGCAAGCAAGTTGGTGTTGTGCCTGCATCGACATGTGATCTGAGCGTGTGAGTGCTGCTTGACTGACTGAGTCTGAGTCTGAGTCCAGGCAAACACATGGAGAGCGCCTCCATCAAGAACCCGTCGGTACACTAGCTAGCACTTCCAGACCCGCCACCACCCCTAGACACCGCCAGGGGGGCGTAGCAGCTAAGTCAAGTCTTAGCTTAACCCTAGAACAGCTACTGCAGACACTCACTCTTTTTAGCAGTGTGGCGCAGTCCGTGTCGCCCGGAGAAAGTCTCTAGCCTCAGGCTAGCCAATCTCCAGGGTGGGTTGGGTGGGCACTTCAAAATTGCCCCCCCTAAATGGCTCGGGAGAAGTAGCGGGAGAGAGGGCGAAAGAGAGAGAGGGGGAAACATGCTAGCACGGCCCTTACGTTCTTTGTAGCTCCTGCTTCCGGTGTCCGGCGGTTTAGCACACCCACTCGGCATTCAGGGCGGGCCGCTAGCCGACCCCGACGAGTAGTAGTAGTCTTACTAAGTTGTTGCGAACGGATGTCGATGCCTAATCCAATCGTAGGTATCGGGACCTGAGCTGTGTTACCAGATGTGCATGACCCATCGTGTACATAGAGCAAGGCACCGCTTTGCGGCCCTTGTCTCAGGAACAAGGCACTGTCCTGCGGTCCTTGTCTCCAGTACATAATGCTCCGCATGCAACGCAACTTTGGCTCAAGCCTATGACTCAAGAGCACATGCCAGCTAACAGAACTAGTCTGCCTGGTGCATATCCCGAAGGACAAGAGCTATCCCGACGCATAGAGATCTCGACTCTGCTCGTGTTGCGAGGAGAAGAAGTTCGAGAGTGCCTGCGTGAGGGAGGGCTTGCGCTTCATCATTGTCGTGATCGTGTACCACATTGTACCGCAAGGGCAACCGATCAATCAACAAACCAAGCTCTGGTGAGGTGAGCGACCACAACATACAGTCTCAACGATACCAAACCCTCACGCAGGTTATCAGCCGTAGGCTCTGCCTACAAGTGCAATTGGTACTTGCTCTACCACGACTACGATGAATTCTGGATCGAGTCAGGATACGACATGGATCTTTGGCGGTGCAGTAGCAGTGCCGGCAGCTGGAGAATCCACTGCCGACGATGCAGCGATGCAGTCTATTGACAGCTCCACCGAGGAGGACAAAGCAAAGCCTACCTCGGCTACTTCACCAAAAGTCGCTCCCAAAGCGAGAAATCTATCGAGAGCATCTACACCTTCGCGTCCAACATCCATAGGATCGAGGACCAACAAGGGCAATGGTCAAGGAAGTGAGACGCCAACTTTGCCTGTGGTACAGGCATTGCGCTTGTCAGCAAGGAAGAAAGAGAAGAGTCCGAAGACGCCGGACAAGGTTTCCAAACCGAGCTCATCTCGAAGTTCGTCCTCTCGAAGATCGCGGGGAGGTCAAGCAACAGCTGGGAGGCGAATCATTATCAGTTGGAACAGAAGAGCATCCCACGCCGTTGGCATCGACCAATTCTGATGAAGTGACCATGGATACAATTCCGGCGATTGGGGATACTTCACCTATTCAATTTCCTTCACCTGGAGATCGTGGAGAAGGCGCCCAGATGAGCATCAGGGGTCGACTAGAATCGGTACGTATTGCCCAGCAGATGTATCATCAAAGCGAGATCCAGAAGTTCGAGGTGTCATCCAGACATTGGTTTCCGAGATGAGGGAGATGCAACAAGAAGATGAGGGTTCAGGAATCAGGATTCAATAGTTGGAGCGACAGCGTGACACTGCTTGTCAGGCCATGCAACATTTGAATCACATCAACCAAGAGATGAGAGGTGATTTCGAGCTGGCTATGAAAAGGATCAGCGAACAGAGTCAAGCTCAGAGGCATCATGATCACATCGTTGCTGAGGAACTCATTCAACGACTACATCAAGAACGCAACGAAACGGTCGTGAACCTGATCAATCTCGAAGNAGGATCAGCGAACAGAGTCAAGCTCAGAGGCATCATGATCACATCGTTGCTGAGGAACTCATTCAACGACTACATCAAGAACGCAACGAAACGGTCGTGAACCTGATCAATCTCGAAGAGAGAACTCAGGGTGATGGTGCAAATCATGGCCAGGGAGTATGAGGCACTTACCTCCGAGCTCCATGGACAAGCCAGAGAAAATCTTCAACTTCGCACAAATATGGCAAATTCGGAACACGTGCTTATGACGACGAGGGAACNTCCGAGCTCCATGGACAAGCCAGAGAAAATCTTCAACTTCGCACAAATATGGCAAATTCGGAACACGTGCTTATGACGACGAGGGAACATCTTCAACTTGCCAGGAATGAAGAGGTTATCGCTGCAGGAGAGATTGTGAACATTCGCAACATGGGATTCCAAGAGCAGCAACATCTTCGTGATCGTCTTGGTGAAGAAGAAGAGTTTCGAAGTATGGCCGTGCAAAGGAGGCGAGACGCTGAGGAACAACTCCGGCAAGTTGAGGATAGCGCCAGACAAACACTATACCAACAATGCATGGGGAACTGAACGAGCTGAGGAGAGCATTGAAGTTGCAAGAGGACGCACAAGCAAGGATCTCGAAGCAGCACGACTTGCTCATCAAGGGATTCGTCAACCATCGTCAAGCATGCCCATGTCATCGAGAACTACTGATTCGGGCTGGGAATACATGAGTAGGGATAGGGTGCAAGCTTTTCCGATAGGAGCTGACATACGATCCCCTGAAGTTCGTACTNCATGTCATCGAGAACTACTGATTCGGGCTGGGAATACATGAGTAGGGATAGGGTGCAAGCTTTTCCGATAGGAGCTGACATACGATCCCCTGAAGTTCGTACTCCTAGTCACCGAAGTTCGGTCATTCGAGAAGTGTTCGACTTTGCAGGGACCTCGCAACCAACACCTTCTTTGGTCACAGAAGAGACAGCGCCTGAGCGCTTTTGGGCCTCGCGTTGAGGATCAAGCACACGCGCGTCTTGCGCAGTGTGCAACATCGTCAACTTCGTCACCAGAGAAGGACATCTCGGCATCAAATGACGCAAGAGCTGTACGTGACCGACAATTCGTGATTTACTCACGTCACTCGGTATGACGGGGAGGTCTTCTTCCTCATCTACCAGTGCCACCAAAGGTGTCAGTTATGACGGTAACCGTGCGTCTGGTTTTGCTGTCGCTAATGTGGTTGCAGGAGAGACAAAGCCTGTTGCACTCCCTAAGACCATTGAATCTCCGGAATACGAAACGCAGTTGAAGAGGTTGGAGAGAGGTTGAGGAGATGCGTATTGAGATGCATAAGGCTCAGAAAGCCGAACAACGTCTCAGGGCAGATCGTGACGAATGGAGAATGATGGCGGAGAATCTTCAAACTTCAGGCGGTGATGACGCGGAAGAGGCAGAAGATGATGAGCAAGAGGAAGATGATGACGATCCTTCTCACGACGTACATGGTGGGGGTCCTCCTTCAGAACCTGACGGTGATGGCTCCGGGAAAGGCTCGCCACGAAAGAACCGAAAGGGACCTGGTCATGACCCTTCCGACGGAGGTGATCCAGATGGAGGCGATGATCCAGAGTACACTGAGGTTAAAATCTCACGTCGCGAGACGGACAAGGTCGTTGTTCCACCTTTTCCAACAGTGACTCACTTGGAAAGCTGGATGTCCCAGTGCACTGCTAACGTTCTCAGCGCATGTGCAGATCCTAACCAAGAGGAGTGGCTGAAGTGGTTGAGTCCAGCTTTTCGCCCACATCCTGACATCGAAGGCTTTTGAATGATTCAGGACACAAGAAATTCAAGGGCATCGATGTAAAGCTTGGGGTCGCCATGGCAGCGATGCTACGTGCAGGTAGTGATAAAGCCGCTGAGCTCTACCTTGAGGTGAACAGGAAAGCAAATGACTATGTCAGATCGTATGAAGGCAAGATCATCAAAGGGAGACAGATCATTGCGATGACGTATGAAAGTTTTAGGACCCGTGACAGGCTGGACATGATCGTTTCTCTGGACTACCTCGTGAAGCTGCAGTTCCAAGGTGACAACAAGTTGCATCAGTTCAAACAGACGTGGTTGGAGATCATCAATCGTATGCCACAAGAAGACGTTCCTTCTGAGAAAGCTCTACGTGATCTGTTGCACAACAAGATCAAGGACTCTCCAGGCATGAAATTTGAACTGGGATTGCATTACGAGAACCTTTCCTACGATGATCCCAAGCGATCTTACAAGAATCTCATGAACATCATTGATCGGACTATCATGAGAAGGCGAGAGCAGTCCAACCTGACGCAAACCCAGATTGGCTTGCGCCAAATGCTGGAAGGGAAGGACCTTCTTGCTGCTCCAGCCAAGCCAGCAGCACCTTCTACTGGCGGGAAACCCAACAAGGGAAATGGAAAGCCTGATGATGCAGCTCCTGTGCTTCCACAAAGCAAAGCGAAAGCGCATGCCAAAGTGAAAGCCAAACCCAAGAAGGCTGCCAGGAGCGAGTCTACGGACTCCAAGCCCGACAAGAGCAAGAAGCATATTCGGTGTAAGTTCCACTTCACCGATGCAGGCTGCAGGAATGGCAACAAATGTCCGTTCAGTCATTCCAAGAAGACTCCTGAGTCCCCGAGCCGTCCGAGAACGCCGAGCCCTTCCGGACGTACAAACAGTCAAGTGTGCTTTACATTCAAACGGACAGGATCTTGTTCCCGGGAGAATTGCCCATTCAAGCATGAGGCAGCTCCAGCTACCCGGCAGCAAAGGCAGAGGCGAAAGCCAAGGCTAAGGCGGAGGCAAAGGCAAAGGCAAAGGCCGAGCCCAATGCTGCAGCCAAGAAGACCGCAAAGTCCAAGGCCAAGCCTGCTGCACCTGCAATTCGTATGTGCCGAGCATGGAATCCATCAGCGCCTGCTATTTGGAAGAGGTCCTCGTACATTGCGGATGACGAGTCAGAATGTGATGTGGGCTCCGATTTTTCGACAGACGATGAGACATTTGGTGCGGTGTTGCCGACCAAATCTCGGAGTCGTCGACAAGTGTCGTTCGCCAAAGATGTGAGGCTCCAACCGACGAAGCCACGGAAATCATACAAAGAGCGAGAGCATGAAGTGGTTAAGGTCAATGTGGATGCAACGGTGAATGATGAAAATCGGTCAACTGAGTTGGAATTTGCAAAGCACAAAGCAAGGCTCAAGGCGCAGATCATGAAGGACATGATCAACGATGGGGAGGAGGGTGATCGCATTGCTTATGTGAGATTGCCTGGAACTTCTCAAGTCGCGGAGGTAGCGTTTTACGACGGCGAGGACCAAATGATGGAGAGGACCCTGAATTCAGCAGAAAGTAAGAAAGTCATTGACAAAGGGATCTTCAAGTGCATGGTCCAGCCAGTCATCCTCCGCAAGAAGATCAAGTTCGCACTCGTGCCGAGGGACGAGGTACGACAGTGTATGCTAGCGCTAAGTATCCCTTATGGGGAACATCGAAGGTGTTTCTGCTAGAAAACGTCGAAGGGGTTTTCCTCTGAAGCTAAACAGGACTATCGTCGTCTGTTTTGCTAGAGTGATTGTGCTGAAAGGCCCCACCGCTAGACGGGGGGGGCAATTTTGAAGTGGGGGCTAGAGAGGGAACAGGGCTAATTAGCCCTGTACCGAGCTACGGGAGCCTTTCTCTGGTTTGACGAAAAGTTCAGTGAACTCAGGGATCAAAATGATGAACTTCAAGAAAAGCTTGATTCCACGCTAGGTGGAGTTGGAGATCTGGACGACCGCGTTACGGTGGTGGGGGATTCCCCCGCGCTGCTAGGTTCCCCCTACGGAGGTCCCCGCTGAGCTAGCTGGGGATACCATGGTGATCCCTGAAGAGGAGCCACCCACCGGACACCCCTGCGATCCTCCTCCCGAACCCGCTAATGTTCTAGACGAGGCTGAGCAGGAAGCTTGATACCTCGGCATCTGCGAGACCAGGGTTTCGGGATTCTGGAGCTATCGGTCCTGGACCTGGACGAGTCCAGGGATGTCGCTAAGCAACTTGGTACGCCCGCGCCCTAGGCTCCGGGGTCGCCGGCGGATGTGGTGGACTACCTCCTCGCAAGGGCGGACGGGCCTTGCGGGTCCTCGGGTTGAGCGGGCCGACTTTTCGGGGCGCCTGGTCTGGCTAAGGACAGCATCACCGAGAAGCTAGCAGAAGGAGCCCCTCGCTTTCCGGTATGTGCTGGTGCAGCTAGAGCTGGTGGTGGTGAACGACGCTATGGCCGTGCACTGGCGGATCTGGGCCTGGGCCAAGCTAGTAAAGACCTGGGCCTTCTTGAGGTGGTCGGAGCTCCAGGCTATCCTTCCGGAGGGCCGGCTCGTTTCATGTGTTTACTCATGTATGTTTTACTTTACAAGCCCCCGGCTCAAGTCTGTTTTATTTTCGTAGCGAAAGCTGTAGTTTTCTGCCATATACACAAAGGGGTGTACAGTACTTCGGGACACTACCAGGCTGCCACCGTACATGAAGATCGCTTGTGGCTTCATGATGACGGGTCCAAACCTATATTGCAGCATGATGCCGAAAACACGTTTTGCAACACCTACCTACTGTGTTACCAAGCCCTACCCGTGGCAGAAGCACGCTGAGGTCACCTCGCTGCTAGCTTTATGAGGCCACCTCGTCTAGCTTTGCCTTTTCACCCCACACACGGCAGTCTGTAGTTGTACTGTACAGTGCGTGCCTGAGGTCACCTCGGCATGCTTCTCACCTGTAGTTTTTGCGCTCGCATTGCTGCTCGTTGGTCCTCCGGGACGGGCAATGCGNCACGGCAGTCTGTAGTTGTACTGTACAGTGCGTGCCTGAGGTCACCTCGGCATGCTTCTCACCTGTAGTTTTTGCGCTCGCATTGCTGCTCGTTGGTCCTCCGGGACGGGCAATGCGATGCGGTAGATCGCACTCTCGAAGTGCCGCATATGTCAACAGTGCATATGTGTTGGCGACACGCCTGGTGAGACTCTCTCTCGCTGCGTCCGAAAGAAAGTTTTACTTTACTTTATCCCAAACACAACATTTCGGCCCAAGACACGCTTGCTTCAAGCATAGCTAGCATGCTTTGCTCTTGCTTAGATTTTTGGCCCGCCCGCCCAACCCTTGTGATCATTAGCTTTACACTTAGCTGGTTCTGTTATGCTCTTCTGTGCTTTGGTGGGCGAAGGGTCGTAACTCTCGGTAGCTTCAAGCTGCTTTGCATTGCTTTCACCTTCACAGCTACCTCGCGTTTCCGGCAAAGTCAAAAGTCTCTGAGAGNCTTCTGTGCTTTGGTGGGCGAAGGGTCGTAACTCTCGGTAGCTTCAAGCTGCTTTGCATTGCTTTCACCTTCACAGCTACCTCGCGTTTCCGGCAAAGTCAAAAGTCTCTGAGAGCTCGTTTTACTTTACACAGTGCTCGTAGCGTGTCTTGGGCATAGGTAAAGTTGAACGCTACGGTCCTGAGGAAGACGAAGACCTCGGACGCTACTCGCCCAGTGAAGGAGCTGCCGGTCGCAGTGTCGGAGCACGCCTTCTTTGTTGCGAGCTGCCCGACTCCTGGCCCCTTTTCGCTTCTTTGGCCAGAGGGGCGGACCGCTACGAAGCGCTAGATGAGCGCGAGATCGCCGCCGATTTAATTCCGTGGCTAGAGGAAAGACCACGAAGCCAAGAGGTTAGTAGGCCAGCTAAGGAAGACCTGGCGGGATGGTCAGCTAGGAGTGGCCGCGCTAGAAGTGCCCGGGTCACCGGTCGGAGAGCCGGTGGGGCAGCCGGCGGGGGGGAGCATAGCGACAAGGCCCCAGGAGCCGGCTCGCAAGCAGGCTTGGGGACCCAACCGCGACAAGGTCAGCTATGTTATCGTAGAGGTCCCGGGTGCTATTTTCCGCCTACATAGAGCAGGCGCTACTGGTTGTTGGATGGGCAAGCGGCGGGCCTTTGGGAACGCTAGGGAGCTAACCGTGGCCCTGCAGCCGCATGAATACACGCATGTGTGTAAGCTATGTTGGCCCAACCAAGATGCTATCTCCGACGGGGACGCTAGCGAAGGTTCGCTGGCTAACTCCCGACACGAGGACTCCCCGGCGGAACTACTACTACTACTAGTACTAGTACTAGTACTAGTACTAGTACTAGTACTAGTACTACTACTACTGCTACTGCTACTGCTACTACTACTAGTACTAGTACTAGTACTAGTACTAGTACTAGTACTAGTACTACTACTACTGCTACTGCTACTGCTACTACTACTAGTACTAGTACTAGTACTAGTACTAGTACTAGTACTAGTAGTACTACTACTAGCCACGCCCCCCCCCTACCAACCACCTGGCGCCTCAACCCATCGTCATCGTCATCATCAACGAAAATGACAGCTGCAGGAAATGCAGGGG
>BGNK01001881.1:0-121162 GCA_003297005.1 Symbiodinium sp. clade A Y106 | reverse complement strand
AAGCGCGACTGAGTTGTGCTTCAGCGTTCAGGGTTGGGCTTCCTTTTGGGGTTCCCCTTCCCTCTCTCTTCGTTCCTACCCTGACATAGTCATATCTCTGTCTGGGGTTGGAATAACTTTATATTCATGCTCATAGTTTTTATCATATTAGACTGTATGTTATTGTATGGGATGGGTTGGGATGGGATGGGATGGTATGGAATGGTATTGTATTGTATTGTATTGTGTTTTCTATTCTGTTGTATTCTCTGTTCTATTCTATTCTGTTCTGTTCTGCCACATAGTATATTGCACTACGTTACTAAAAGTTGTATTGACCTATCGTCTAGTATATGTTGCATTGTATTGTATTGTGTTTTGCTATACAGTATAATACCATTTTTTAGTATACCATCGTGGAATAGCATTGCATATGTGTGTACACAGACATATATATATATAGGAGCACAGATACTCTTCAGAGTCTTAAGTATGCTCCAAGCAGTTATTTCCAAACAGAGCGTTTCTGCACCTTGTTTCCTAGCTCCGAAAGCTCAGTCAGTTTAGTCCGGGGCACTAGCAGCTTTACAGAAGGGATAAAGCAGAGCATGCATCGAACCTTTGAGACTGCACGATGGCGCTTTACAGGGTAGACGAAAATTCGTTCTGAATGCCGTACATACACCCATTGGTCGTTCAGTGCTGAGGTCGTCTTCTGGAAAGCCCTGAGCTTTGCGGTCGCTCTGGTTCGTTGACGTTTCGCATAGCATAGGCGTTGCTCACATCCACTTTTGCGGTGCACCACTCGCCCAAATCTGGAGCGGGTCAAGCCTCCACGCAACAATGCAGTGACCCCTCTTGCAACCACGCACCCTTTATGCAGGACCGGATTAGCAGATAGCATGGTCACTCTGCACCCGGGCTTGCTGCTACCCGTAGGCAGCGTTGTAGGCAGCTCACTGAGCCATAGTCAAATTCTTTATGCTGGCTTTCCCTGCCCTGTTTACGGCGGAAGTCGCACGTTGTACAGAAACCGCTGCTGTTGCTCTCGTCGAACCTGTCGCCACATGCCAGATGAAGCTGCTAACAGAAAAAGCTCTGGGCTGACTTGCAAGGAAGGATCCCAGCATCAGTCTGACAGCCCTTTCCTTCCGCCCTTCCCCTCCGAAGAGTTCGAACTTCAACGGCAGAGTGCTGAAAGGTGGATGCTACGAAGCCGAAGACCAAGATTCAGATCCGCTTCCACGACGGCTCGCGAAAGGCCCAGGAGTTCAACGAGGCCAGACAGTGGCATGCAACAGGCAACCGCAGGCCCAGTCCAGCCTCGCTGTGGTCATCTACTCAACATCTAGTACACGCTTCTGTGGAAGCTTGTCAAGCGAGCAGGCGTTTCAGGCCCAATTGCGAGTTTGTCTTGTCGCAGGTTTTCATAGAGTGTCCTTCCATGGAGAGAGGAGACAGGGTCGGGTTGCGCAGGACCATACAGTGGGCGACCTCCGAGCCTTCTGTGCCCAGTGTGTTGGTGGGCAGGCGCGAAGGGCGGAGCAGGGTGGGGCCTGGGAGAGTAGACGTGGAGTTGAGCACAGTGAAGCAAGCCACAAATGCACCGCTCGTCCTTCATTGCCCCAATCTGTAAAGCCTACATCATCAAGCGCATCGTCGGATCGAAGTACGAAAGACGTGCCGAGCAAAATATTTCGGAACCCGGGCCTTGCTTCAGAGGCTATGACGATCATGGGTGGCTTCCCACCCAAGGTGGGGCCCACCGAGCTGAGTCTTGGAAGCGAAGGTTGTAGTGCAGTCCTGTGTCATTGTGTGCAGCTGGGGTGCAAAGGGTGGAATATTTATGGTTCTTGTAGAGGACGAGATCAGACCGGCAGTGCAGCAAAGTGCCGGAGCGGGTGTGGTGCCTGTTTCCAGTGTGCACGTGTCAGCCCATCGCCGACGACCAGCTCACCCTCAAGGATGCCGGATTGCTGAACGCTGCAGTCCGGGGCTGTGGGACACATCGGGGCAAACCGGAGCTTCGCATAATTCCAGTCTTGAGTGATGTTGAAAATTAATCCGGTGACCTCTTCGATCGTGCAGTCTTTTTTTCAGCACTGCATTCTGCTACCCGATCCCTCCTTTCAACAACCCCACCTATGGCTATGGCCGAGGTCACCGTCAAGCCAGCATGAAGCGACTGCGACGGGGTGTGGCTCCCTTCCGTGGTCTCCCAAGCGCAGCGGTCACCCGTCAGTTCTGTTCTTCAGAAGTTTCTGCATTCGGTTTCTGGCCCATTCTTGGCAACGTCAGCTTCGTCCTTGCAAGGTCATGCCGTCGCTGTGAAGCTCCAAGCAAACCTTGGATGCTCGTACTGCCTACGACTTGTCACGTGACACTCTTGTGCGATGACTCCTTGAGCACTTGTTCACACAAGCCTATAAGCTCCAGCATAGCCTTTAGCGCTCCTCCTGGTTCGGGGTCAGCCGGGGTGGAAATCTTCTGTTAGCTCTCGCAAGAGCGAATTGCGACGAGCATCCGTGCCTCAGGCACCACCCTTTGCACATAGCGCCTGTGGACAGTGGCCAAGCAATGCCAAGCACATGCTAGTAGAGATCTCGTATGCCATAGACAGACGCTACCATTGGTTTCAAGCTCATTTGGGTCCTCCTCCTACTCAGTCACGTGTCCCGATAACATCAGCCGAGTAGGGCTAGGGACGAGCATTCGCATCTCCATGCTGCCAGACACATCATGGATCATGGTGCAAGCAACTGTGCCAGCACCTGACCGTGGCCGCTGCCGAACAGAACAGATGCAGCTGTCAGGGACTCCGAGTTCTGAAAAGAGCCTCAGCGCTGTTTCTGTCCAAACTTGCTCGCTCAAAGCTTTGCAAAGTCTGGACCGTCTCTGGCCGTTGCGACAGTTGTGGCTCAAAGACAAGTTCTGATGCAGGGATCTCCGTCCACAAAAACCAACATGTGCGACTGTAACAGGGTGGAAACACACCTCCAAAACGCAGATCACTCTCCAGCAACACGGCACATAGCCTGCCCAGCACCAACTTTTCTTTTGGTTCCTGCCAGAAGCCTAGCGACGCGCTGCCAAGGCGAAAAGGCGCTGCCTCCAAGCACAGATCCGAGAAATCCTGGGAAGTCTCAAAACCTGCGAGGCGCTTGGTAGCCATGGTGATCCCCATGCAAACGCACGGGGCCTGGAAGTTTAGGCAATTTTTCTGGCCCCTAAACCCTAAACCCCCCTGGCCGTGCCGAGGCCGCAGCTCTCGGGGCCGATCCCGCCGCAGGCAGAGTCTGTCGGGATCCAAGAGCTACGAGACTAGGAAAAACACCAAACCCCGAAACACCGAGACATCGCATCTCCACATCCCTGTGTGGACTTCTGAGGCCACGAAGCGCATGAAATATGCCGTCATGGTGTGCCTTGCATGCTGTTCAATGTTTCTGCTAGTGGGTGTGTGCTTCGTCAGTGATCGACAGATGCACCCAGGTGAATAGACAGAAGGCCGATCCGATCTTGAAACAACCCCTCCCCGAAACAAAAACCCAGAAAGCTGAGAAGCACCCACAGCCAGGGAATGGCCGTCACCGGTATAGGGCGCCTCCTTTGCGCTCTGATGCAGGGGCTGCTGGCGTCGGACACCTCAGAGTCTCCGTTTCAAGTACGTGGAGGCCACATGACCAACTGTTGCAGAAAGTTCGGGACCCTTCTTGTTTGCAGGAAGTACGGTCTTGTCGCAGTAGTACTGCAGGAGACTGGCGTCTTTTTGTCTTGCCATCTTTGCACATGTCCTCCGAGTCTCCGAGGGCAGACTTCTTCGCAATCCTCAGCGTCTTCATCGCCTTCTGCGCTGGCACCTTTCTCTTCAAAGAGCCGGCCTCGGGGGTGCTCCACTGTTACCCGAAAGAACGTCTTGAGGGCCCCTTGGGGGGGCCAGAAGCAACCGTAAATTACCGGCTTTGCTGCCACAGCTTTCCAGTCCCAATGAGATGTCGTTGTCATCCTTAAACATGTATGATTATTATTACTGTTATTACTATTGTTACTATTTTTATTATTAATATTATGAATATTATGAATATTATGAATATTATTACTATTATTACTATTATTACTATTATTACTATTATTACTATTATTACTATTATTACTATTATTACTATTATTACTATTATTACTATTATTACTATTATTACTATTATTACTATTATTACTATTATTACTATTATTACTTTTATTACTTTTATTACTTTTATTACTTTTATTACTATTACTATACTACTATTACTACTATTATTACTGTTATTACCATTATTACTATTATTACTATTATTACTATCATAAAAACGATCATAGGATTAGTTACACCCCAGCACCCTGACTATTTTTTCTGGTGTTCTGTTTACCCCCGAGGCCGGCGCTCCACCCATGAGCAGCTTGGGCATCAGTGTTCGCAGGTTCCGAGTCGAGGGTTTAGGGGTTTAGGGTTTCGGGGCTTAGGGGTTTAGGGGTTAGGGGTTTAGGGGTTAGGGGTTTAGGGGTTAGGGGTTCGGGGTTTAGCCCATGCTGAAAAGGGGTTAGGGGTTAGAACAGGTGCGACACATCCAGGCGGGATTCACACAATCCTGTGCAAAAAAAAGGGGTTAGGGGTTAGGGATGCAGGAATTTAGGGTTTTTTTTGGTTTAGGTTCCCCAGTAGTACCCTTTTGCCCTTGTTCTTTTCGGAGGGTTCCCCCTATTGAAACCAGATAGTAGGGAAAAGTGCACCCTTATTATTAAGGGGCTCTTGGGGAACCTAGAGTATCAAGTGCGGTAGGAATCGCAGGAAAAAGCAGCAAGAAGGGCCAGAATGGCAAGACAGTGACAATGCCACAGTAGAGTCAGTAGAGGTGATCTTTGGTTTCGGGTCTAGGATGTTCGGGTTCAGGTGTTATGTATCAGCAAGAAAGTTGCCTGAGGTCGCAGCTATGAGGTTGCTGCCCACTCACTCCACACGGTAGACTCAGTAGACCAGCCTATCCTGCACGTATTGCTAGGCTACTTGGAAGACGCGGCAAACAGGATCTTGCAGCAAGGCACAAAAAAGCAAGAGGCGCCAAGAGGCCAAAGCTTCCCTTGCGCCAGGTCCGCGCTGCGCAAGAGACGGAGGTTCGAATCATCCGCGAGGTGGCGGGTGGCGTGAGTGGTTGTGGTCAAGGGATGTCAAGGGCAGGTTCGGATTACTTCAAGTTAGCGTCTGGAGTCTAGAGTTCAATCACTCCTGGCTGTGGCATTAGCCGCCGTTGTCTGTCGGTTGTTGGAATCTCCGTTTCAGGAAAGACATCCCATCAAGGCGGGCATTCCTCGAAACCTTGCTATAGAATGGGAACTCAATCTAGACTGCCTTGCGCAGGCATTGCTTTTAAGCTGTCAGTGCTTCTTGTTCCTTGGATGTGCCGTAGTGGGCAGCTAGTCGAGCGTTTTTGCTACGACCCACATCTGTCTATTGCGTGCGACCGCCTGAGCTCTCTTCGACCCTGCGCTGTCCAAGAAGCAGCCGGTTCATCATTCGCCAGATGCATAGTCAACAGGATACTGATAGTCGTGCGACGCGAATCCTGAATAGCCTCGGAAACTGCTGGAAGAAAGATAAGCCAGTAGCCAGAATGTTACATTAGAGCTTTTCGCAGAAGTGGAGAGTGGCCAGGCCGCCAAGGCCATGGAGCTAGTCTTTTCCGCATGTGCAAAAGCCACAAGGTCACCAGTGTAAATAGACTTGGCGGCCCCGGGCCGGACGTCCACGGAGGTAGTGTAAAATGTCTGTCTATATGCAGAAATCATCACCGTAACAGTAGTTGTTCAATGTTAGTTAGAATTCTGGTCACATGTTCTAGCGATCGCCACTACTGCGTGAATCCCCAGCACGATGCAATCCGCCAGAGGGAGATGCACCCTGAATAAAACTTCAAACGGGAACAAGGTCTTCCATTTGTCGTGCCTGCCGACCTAATATCATGAATGGTTAGTGTACCACTAACCTCAGGCCTCATCTGGCGAAGTCTGAGGTCTGAGTGCGAAGCAAACCATGAAGGTCTAAAGAGTTGGAAAACCCGAGGCCCTAAATCCCCCAGACCGGTTGTTGTGAGCTTGCCTGCCTTGTGCGAGTCGAAGCATGCACCTTGGGCGGACCTTGGCCCAAAACCTTAAACTTCCAAGACTAAGCCCCGAAAGGCTAAATGCCGGAGACCCGATAGCCGAAACCCTAAAATCCACGGCCGCAGGAGCTGAGGGCAGCACAGGTGGCCCTGGCCGAGGTACGTATGCCTTTGCGGTAACTAGGGCCCTAGGGTTTAGGGCTCGGGCTCAGGGTTTCGGGAGAAGGTGAATTTCAAGGTGGTGGATGGATCAGAACCGAGTCGAGTCTTGAAGGAGTTCGAAGGGAAGGATGGTACTGGCGGTGAGACTCCTGTTGTGCTGCAGAGTCGGGTTGTTCGGAAGCTTGGAGATTTTCGCAAGAAACGCTTGTGCGCAGAGCCAGTCCTTCCGGGGATCAGGGACGTTAGAATCCACGAGTTAAAATATCATCACGACGATGTCGAGGAGGAGGGCTGTTGCTACTCTTACCGGCGTTCCTGCTGTCTTAAGCGCGCATCCTAGCCAGGCGGAAGGCAAAAAAACATCCCTTGATGATCAAGGAACCCAGGCCCCAGGCTTTTGCTTTCCTCCTGGGATCATCTTGGCCATGTGCTACAGTGTCATACCGTGGCAGTTTCAGCCTTTGCGTGTGCAGGAACTTCTGTCAGCTGCCGGCACGGCCCTGGGTAAAGTCGCTGCCGGGGCCCAACAGGAAGGTGCAAGCAGCAATTAGTTCGTGCTCGACACCTAAACCCAAGAGCCCTTTCATTCCACAAAACGTTTGATGCCAAGTCGGCGAAGGCAGCATCTCCAGTACCTGCCGTGGGGATCGGAGGCTGGGTTGTCGGGAAGGGGGTGCTATGAGGGTTGGTATCGGAGTCCACGAAGACCGACCGCGAGACCCCTTAGACAAATGACTTCTCCTTGTTTGATTTCTGGTTTCGTTCATTGGGAGTGATGCGCCCATCGATCCATTATTGTATTCTTTGGCTGTTGAAGATGATCATGACCCGAGTCGAGTGCCGCAGACTCGTTCGTACCTATTCTCAATACCTTGTTCACAGACGGCCAGGTGCCGGCTATCCTGGCAAGCAGGAGGAGGCTGACCGAAGCCTACTGCATGTGGAGTTCGCTTTAAATAGGAGTTCGCTTTTGGTTCGGGGGCAGCTTGGATACAACAAAGGTTTATATAGGGTTTGCCAAGCCTCAAACTGTACGACCATGGTATTGCGGCCATAGGGCACAAATATGACTTCTGAGTAACCCAGGTCGGGGAAGTAGTAAGGCATAACCGCCCAAGGCGCCTTCTCTACATACTGCTCTTGTGGTTTTGTATGACGAATGCTATTGCTGTGGGGTTATTGCACTATAAGGCGCCCCTCGGACAAGCTTCTTTATGCTCAGCACTATTGCAGCATCCCCCCACGAGCACAAAACACACATATTTATATATAGATATACACACACACACATATATATATATATCCAAGAACCCTGCTATTTTTGTTAAGCCCCCTATGTTAAGTATGGTCGTGGCCTGGGCTCAACTGTGCATGGCCCATACGGGCTTCAGTGCACAGGGGGCCCCCTGCCCCAACAGGCCTGGCATCTGACATGAAGCCGTGCATAGAGGTTTTCAGGTTTTAGCTTGGGAGGTAGACCCTAGCAGATTGCCCTATTCCTTGCTGAAGGTTTGACAACTACAAAGGGCGCAACTGAACCTGTATGCATGCTGACGTGGCCGGTTTCAGCATCTGCTGTTGTTTGAGGGGCTGCAGTGCACAGAGAAAATCTGAAAGGCGCGCGCAGGCACAGGAGCCACAAAGCCCATGGTCTTTCCTGATTGCAGATTGAAGGAAGCCCTGTCGCTCCGTGATAATCTCTCTACTACACTGCAGTGGCCATCCTCTTTCATGTCATTATGATGTGCATGAATGACGCAAGGCTGATGGCGGAGCTGGTCGTGTATGGCCGTGAAACCTGCGGCCTCTGCTCCAAATTCAAGAAGGACGCCTTATCCATAGGGTTTAGGGTTCAAGGTTCAGGGTATAGGGTTTTTGGTGCCGACACACCCAGGCGGGATTCACACAAGCCTGTGCAAGAAAGGATCTATAGTGCTCTACGGTTCAGGCTCTCAGGGTTCTGGCACCTGCTGCTAGATGAGATGCCTGCGAGCTTAGCTGCATGGGCAGGAAGCATAGACCAAATGCCACTTGCAGCATCAGGTCAAGGATCCAATCATTTCCGAAGTACTACAGTAGCTTAATATACTTAATTACCTATACTATCTTGGGGTTTCCGTATCATTAGAGTCATTATAGTAAAATGGGCCCCCAAACCCTATTCTAACTCTTAAGGCTCCTATATTGTAGTACCCTTATAGACCCCTTTCAGGGAACCCTATTCTAATGATTAAGGCGCTTATACTAAATCCTTATAGTAGCACTTATAGTAACTCGTATAGACCCCTTTAAGGATGGAGGCGCGGATGCGATGAAGCAAAGTATGGTATGGAGCTTCATATCTTCGGCGTTTAGGGTTTAGGGTTCATTTATAAGGGGTCCATAAGTGGTTACTATAACGGTACTATAGCGTTTAGGGTTCAGGGGATGAAGCAAAGTATTGAGCTTCGTTTGTCAAGGAGTGCGATGCGAAAGACCTGAAGTACAGATGGTGCGACATCACTGTGAATGAAAACAAGGTGCCTCGAAGTTGAAGAGTGTGCATGGATGGAAAACGCTTCGATGTTAGTTCCAAAGTCCTAAAACCCTGGGTGCCGTGAACTATCTAAGCCGTAAACCTAAACCAGAAACCCTAAAACCCCGAACTCGACCTCATGAAGCCGTACCTGCCTGTGTGCCAGCGTTTGTGTGTGAGCGTGTGAGTCGAAACTTGAGCCCTAAACCCATCCTAAATCCTAAAATTCCTAAAAGACATGTACTTTGCCAAAGTGCCTTCGACGTACCTGATAGACCTCGCCTGGCATGTCCGAGAGCGAGTGCTGAAAGGACATTTCTTCCCGGATTGCCCAAAATGTGAGAGTCGAAACTCCACCAGACTCGTGGATCCTTACCTGCCTTGTGCGAGCCTTGAGAGTCGAAATGCAAAGCTAGTCGAAACGCCAGTAGTGTATAGTATAATACAATATTATATGTACTGCTATATAAACATAGTATAACATATACTGTAGTCTACCTATGTTATACCATATAAACATAATATACTATATACTGTATTCTACCGTAACATGTATCATGTGAATAAATTTTCTGAGAGGCGGAGATGTCCCGGAAGCTTCGAGCTTGCTCGTGGTTCAAAGGCCCAGCTGTTCAGGGCCGAATGCCTGGGCTTAGGCGTTGAGGGTTTAGGGTTGTAGGGTTGCGGGTGTGGGGTTTAGGGTTGTAGGGTTGAGGGTTTGCGTTTAGGCTTGAGGGGTTTCGGGTTTAGGTTTTAGGGGAATGAGTCGAGTTTCAAGTTTGCTGGTGTCTTAATGAAGACCGTAAGGTTCCAGCTTGCCGTCACACAGCCAAAGCCCGTGCTGAAAAAAGGGGTTGAGGGTTTGGAGTACGTTCTGCGATCACTCTGACGGGCACCTTCTTCAAACGAGTATTTGTTCCAGACGTTGCCAGACTTCGAGACTTGTGGGCAATCACCCCCCAAAACCCTAAACAGAGCTCGAACAACATGCCTCGCCTGGATTGTCCGAGAGTGAGCGCCGAAACCCTAAACCCCCAAACCCCTAAACCATGGACCCCCCCTAATCGCGAGCTGCAACAGTCATCTTTCGTCGTAAGGTGTGCAGATCTTGGCTGGCTTAATTTGGTCCGAGTGTGATCGTCAAGAGTGTCCTAAACTCAGACCCTATTTGGAGGTTCATGGGTGATTATAAGTGGGGGTATATTTAGGGTACGTCGAATTATAACCCAGATTAGGGGACTTGTAAACCCCACTTATAACTACCCATGAACCTCCGAGCATATACTAAATCCTTGTAATCGCCCCTATAGTAACCCTTCTAGTCCCCTTTAAAGGAACCCTATTGAAATCATTATCGCCCAATTTTAGACCCTATGCCCATGAATGGTGCAGGTGGCACCTTTGGGCTTCCGCTGGTCGACGTTTACGGGGACATGCAGCAAAGGCACGCGAGCCATGCAGCCTGTGGTGAGTGTATCGCGGGTTAGGGTTCAGGCTTTAGGGTTTAGTAAGACTAAAACGGACGGCTTGCTGGCATAGGACGTAGAGTAGTGCTGTAATCACTTAGAGTTGTGACTTAGAGTTGTGACGGCTGTGCAAGCAAACAGCTCGTAGAAGTAACTGAACCCAGGCCAACTGTCGACGTTGTCTTGGCGGCCAAGAAAGCATTGCCAAGCGATGCCGAAGTGGACAAGATCAAGCAGCTTGGCCCGACATGAACGGTGTCGCACGCATTGGAAAGCTAGTAGCTCCGCATGCACCCAAGAGGTCGTTGTCCAACAGTAGTCGTTTGTGAGGTCTTTTCGAAATAAAGTGACCCGACTCCTCATCTTGGTGATCCTCGAACGACGATGCGAACCGGTGTCGAAAGCTGTGGTGTTTCCCAAGGAAGCAATTCAAGGAGCTTGATGTGAACAAGGACGGCACTCTCAGCTTCGAGGCCGGGGGAAAGACCCAGGGCGTGGCATTCAGCGAGTTGTTTCAGCAAGCGCCCCTTCTGACCTCAGATGTTACACACTCATGCCGAAGCCGACGAGATGTGCTTGACTTGTGAGCGCGGAGCCCCTGCTTGTACGACTACCTTTGAGCAGTGGACTTTCTTTCTGCACTCTTGATTTCGAAAGTTGGGCCAACTGCGGCAACCATGCACATGAGCCGCATGAGTATACAGCATACCGTTTCCCCAAGACCACCCGGCTGTGTGGGTTCTGGGAACATCAGCCCTGTAAGCCCCAACCTGCAGGAGATGAAGAAGATGATGGTGACGCTGAGCCCAAAGCTCTCTGAGGTCCAATTACAGACGCTCGGCCCGATGGACCAGAGCTTTCAGGGGACATGAGGCTTAACTATATCACCAGGTCCTTCTTTGGTCTGGTTTTTCAATCTTGGCGCGGTTGGCACCAGGTCACCAGGCTCAAGGCAGTTTCAGAAGGGCTCTTTTTCAAGCTTCTAGGGCTTCGCACTCGGAAAGATGAGTCAGTCGGTCTCGTCTCAGCTTTGAGATCCTTATCCCGCCAGGGCGGGGTTATAAGGAAGCTCTTCTGCGCGGCGGACGTAGACCAGAGTGGCACAGTGGAGCTCGATGAGTTCATCGACTTTGTCCTCAAAGGAAAGCAGGTCGTGGCAAAGATCGTCCAGGAGGGACCTTGCTTAATGTAGGGGCCTTAACAGTTTGAATTACAATGTACAGTAGGGTTTTGGGGGATATTTTTTCTATACTCATAGTAAGGAACCCTCGAAACCCCATTCTAATTGAAGGCCCCAGTATTATTCCCTGCGAGTCTTGCTCATCCCTCCGTTCCAAAATGCTGAAAATCGGAAGGAAGGCCAGACTTCGCCTACCTGAAGCCCCCATACCCCAAGGACATGGCTACAGATCTCGGCTCGAGCGAGGGGTTTTGCTGTGTCTGTTGACCTTCTGTCTGGGTAGTGGTCACAAGGGATTGCTTCGGGTTAGGGCTCTCCACCTCGCGTCCTGCAAACATGTCTTCCCGAGAGATCAGCACCCCACTCCCTCCCGTGGGGAGACATACCGAAGCCCTTGAGAAGCCCGCAACCGCAAGGGGTAGGACCAGAGAGATGCGTCCTCGGAGTGAGACGAGAGTCAGCCGGAGCTCCAGAGAGCCACAGAGTAGACCAGAAATGAACGATAAGAGATCTCCTGAAGTCACGGCCCCGGACCTGAAGAAAATAAAATTAGAGCAAGGGGGCAAGACAGACGTTGACATGCCTGACTTCGGAGGTCATAAGCTTCCGACGATTACTCCAGGTACCTCGGCATGCGCGACGGACCAACCTTCCGAGGGACCAAGACCAGCAGAAAACAGAACATCGAGCGAGAAGACGATAGCAGCAGTTCCTGAACCCCTTTTCAACACCCGACTTCTGCCTCCCCCCGCAAGTTTTGATCTGACAGCTGATGATGAGGATGATGAAGCAGATGACGCTGAAGAGAATCAGGAAACACAGAGGGATGGGGATGATGATGACGAGCTCAAGACAGCAGCGCCTCACACTCTAACAGCCTATAATGCGGCACCGCCTGCTTCTAGCTCGCGTCAGACTGGGAACCCGGCTGGAGGAGTGGGAATGTACCCTCTCAGCAGTGATGCTCCACCATGGATCCAAGAGCTTCAGTCTGGCATAATGGGGTTGCATAATAAGGTTGACATGTCCAGGAGCGAACTTGCACAATATGGTGCGGTGATTCAAGCACAGGGCATTCGGGTATCGCATTTGGAAGCAGTGGCGCAGGAACACACACAACAGCTCCTACAGGCTCAAACACAAATCAAGCATTTCGAATCAAGGATTGCTGAATTAGACAAGATACAAGAGCTTGAGAAAAGAATAAGTGAGCTTGAAGCAGCCAAGAGATACCTAACACCGCCCAGACACACAGGACCGCCGTCCCCTAGATCCCCTAGGAGTTCGACAGGAGAGAGTCGTGATGAAGAAGGCAACCTAGACATCATCATAGGGGGATGGTCGGATGCAAAGAGAAGCGACGCACAGCAGGAAGTGGCTAACATCTTCGCAGCCATAGGCATGCCCGACAGCTATAATGACCTCTGGGCCCCCTACAGTCGCACCAATTTCATCAAGGTCCAGCTAGTTTTTCCGGACCCCAACGCCCACATTAAGTTTCGCAGGGTTCATCAGCTTAAAGTCCTTGAACAACTTAAAGCAAAGAAATTCACAAGTGGAGTACCAGGGTCCGAGGGGAACAGGATCTGGGCCACAAAGAGCAAGACAAGGGAGGAGCGCGAAAGAGTACGGGCACTGGTCCTAACCAAAGAGTTCTTGAAGAACCTTCCGGGTTACCAGAACAGGCCTAGCATTCCAGAGAAAGACATAGAGATCGTGTGGAACGGACGTCTCTTTGTACATCACCTTCAGCTCTTGAGTTCGATTGACAGGGATGGAGAACCAAATGCAAACGACTTCATCATTAGCGATGCTAGGGGAAACCACATTCCATGGTTTGTCAGATCTGCTCAGTTCGAGGAACTCACAGGGTACCCAGCTGCTCAGCTGGCTGACCTCTGGGAACAGCATTGCCCCTGAAACCCTTGACCTGCACCCAACCCTCCGACCTATCTAGCAACGGCAGTAGGATGGAACGTCCAGGGCAAATCCATCACTGACGTAGCTACAGCGTGGCCAACTCTGGACCTAGGAGGGTCCGACTACTTAGGGCTTCAGGAAGTTGGAGGGTTGAAGGACCTTTCGAAACCCTGGGACACCATGCATGTAGAATTTGATGAACCGTGGACTTTCTACTGCACTAATCCACCGAAGACGTGGCGAGCAGTACTCCTTGGCATGCCATCGCGGAATGCGAGTAATGTAGAGACTGTAATNATGCATGTAGAATTTGATGAACCGTGGACTTTCTACTGCACTAATCCACCGAAGACGTGGCGAGCAGTACTCCTTGGCATGCCATCGCGGAATGCGAGTAATGTAGAGACTGTAATCCCACTAGATGTGGGCATATGCGTCGTTTTGAAATCGAGAGGTTGCAGACAATTTGTAATTAGCGCTCACCTACCTCATCGTCAAAGAGAAGACTGCCTAGCCTGCTGGCAGGGGTTTCTTCACCAACTCGACCTTGTACTCAGGAAGAGGCGTTTTCAGGACCTTGTGGTTTGCACCATTGACACTAACTATGAGCTAGGTTCTTCTCCTGCCAGCGGGTCGTCAAGCCCCACAGATGAGAGAGAAGTGTACTCCCAGCTTCTCCTACGAGATCACGGTTTCGTCCACACTAGGCCCGAAACATTCACCTGGTGTAACACTAGGGGGTCTTCCTCGAAGATTGACTTTGTTCTTCTCTCCTCACCGCAGAATGTACTCCACCATCAGTACGTTTCCGCCGAGTCGAACTACTTACTTGGGTCCGATCATCGGGCTGTATGCGCCTCCTTTGATGTCCTAAGTGGTGCAAAACCTGTAAGACCTCATCGTAAACTGAATAAGTGCGGCAAGTGGACAGCAGACCCCAGTAAAGTTTTCTCGCATGCTCAGACCCTGTGTCACCATCTCGATCTCAGCGGGCGCGACCTCACAAGTGCCGATTTGGAGAACCTTGCCTCCAAAACCTGCTTTAGGCCCAAGAGCTACAGGTACAGGGACCCCTCTGAGATCCTTGACAAAATCAATCAACGTAGGAGACTAAGAGGTCGCGAAGCCAGAGAACTTGGGAAAGAGATCGTACGTCTACGAGCGGTTGCCAAGAACCTTTGGCTTACCTCCATCCTGGATAAGTCTGCTAATGGGGACTTCCGAGCTATTTCCTACTTCCGGAAGAGGCAGAACGTTCTGTCCTCCCATAATAACTATCTCGTCCGGGCTGGAGGTAAAACCAAAGCGATTCAAGATCTTAAAAACCACTTCAGGACCAAGTGGACCGAACCTGACATTGTGACAGTCTCGCCACTTGCCCTCCTGTTTTCGGGTTCGAACGACACCCTGCAAAGGCCACCCCTAATCACCGCTGAGGAAGTATGTAGGGTTCTGGCTACCTGCAAGCCGGGTAAGTCCTGTGGCCAAGATGGGGTGTCGTACGAGCTCCTTCAGTTGGTCATGCAGACAGAATGCAGTGTGCACCTAGTTGACATGTTTAATTCAGTTCTTTTCCAAACTTCTCCCATACCGCCTGAGTGGTTGTCCTCCAAGTTAACCCTACTTCCTAAGGTCCCATGTCCCTCATCTCCCAGTGAGCTTCGCCCCATAGTTCTTTCTAGCACACCTGGCAAACTCTTTTCTAAAATCCTCCTCATGCGACTTCGCTCGAGTTTCCCGGCACCAGTAGCAAACCAGCTGTGCGGAATCCCGGGCTCCCAGACTCTCGATGGCTCCTGCTGTTTACAACATGTAGTCAGGCTTAGTCAGGAATTCGGTCTTCCCTTAATCGCCATCAAACTAGACATCTGTTCTGCTTTTGACAATATTAGTCACCATGCCATTGCGAAATATTTCAGCCGATGCGGAGCCCGACTCGAATCATATATATTACTCTCCATGATTGTGGCAAGTAGTGTGAGCGTTTCGATAGCCGACGCCTCATGGACACAGGTTTTGGAAAGGGGCATACTGCAGGGGTCTCCTTATTCAGCCGAAATCTTCGCACGTACACTAGACTTCTATTTAGGAGCCCTTACTGAACTTTGGTTTGATAATGAAGACACCTGGCTACAAAGCCTGGATCCAGGAGGCAAATTCAGGAAAATCTTCACGCTGCTCTATGCAGACGATCTTATCCTTCTTGCTACCTCACACGCACAGGCCACGAGGATGTTGCAGCAGGTGATTGCTACTTTCGGGGCCATCGGCCTTAAGCTCTCTTTTGGCAAATGTAAATTCATAGCTTCTCCCGGTCTTCCCCGTCGTTCCATTTACGCCTCCACTACTCCCATCCCCCAGGTCCCCGCCGTTAAGTTTCTAGGAGTTCTGATTGGCTTTGGGCTCTCGTGTGAGTCGGTTCTAGGCACCAGATTAACTAAGGCTACTAACGCTTTCTGGGCTTATTATAAAATCTTGCGCCGTCCCTCTGCTCCCCTTAAACAACGTTTAGATCTGTTTACGACCTTCGTAACAAGTCGTTGGTGCTGGATTTCGCCCGCAATACGCCCCATTAAAACTATCAGTAACATGCTTAAAACCCTCCACACGAACTTCTTGGTTTCCCTCTGCGGTTATGTCAGTGACCCATTTATGACAGGCGTTGGTAACTTTGTTTCCAAACGTAGGGGCTCCCGCATGACTGCACAGTCTCTTCATCACCTATCATGGGAAGGCATACAGGCCAAAGGCTTCTTCAGCTACTGGGGCCACACTGCACGCATACACATGACACGCTACTCGCCAATTTCAGCGGCGCTTCGAATTCGTGATGCAAGATGGGCATGCCGTGCATGTACTAACACCCGGAGAAAGCCGGGATCCTGGCCCAATGCATGTCGATTTCTGCAAATCCTATGGGATAAACTTAGACCAATAGGCACACTTCCATTGTGGGATGACGCCGCAACCAATCGTGACTGCTGGCGAGACTTCACAGCACTCTCGTTGAAGCGTAGGAACCTCGACCCTCTCATCTACTACCCTAACCTCCATGAGGTTGATCTCTATGGCCGTTGTCTTTTGCAAGTCGGTAAGACTTTTCGTCTTCTTCCCATGCGACACGAACCAGTAGAAGACCCCTACCCCTCTCCCTACGTTTTAGTCCCGGCACCAGTGGACGATAACGACCTTCAGGTCATACAAGTCTGCAGTGACGGGAGCAGTCGCCAGCGCAAGGGGGGCATGGCAGTAGCTATACTTCCACCCTATGGAGAAGTAACCGATGCGATCATCTGTAGCGGACGTATCCTGGGGCACTGCACTAATATCAGAGCGGAAGTCGTGGCTGGAGTAAGGGCTCTTAAACTCATCATCCAAATTCGCAGATACCTTGGGCCCCATATTCCCATCAAGTACATGACTGATTCTAGCTTTGTTCTGCAAGTCCTCAGTGATGTCATTAAACCCACTATCTACGCCAGTGACCTAAATGAGCTACATTCATTGTGGTCCCAACTGCACGGTAGTGTCATTGCAGCACACGTCAAAGGACATGCAGGCCATGCATTGAACACAATTGCAGACCTAGCAGCAAAACAAGCCCTGTACCTAACACATGACCGAATTACCTATAGAACTGTTGACTACAAGAAAGCACACATTCTCAACCCTAATGCACCCCCCCCGCCGCTCCCAACATGGCTCTGATCGTGACTCGCAGTGCGCTGTAATACTAGCTGCAAGCGATGTGATTGTAGAGGGGGGGGGGGCAGGGCGGTTACGAAATTGGGGCTTGAAGTTTGGAAGTTTCTTTTTTGGTTCATCTTAGATGCCAGCTGTTTCTGCATTGAGCGTGCCCTCTCAGGCCAACAGCTGCCCCGAGCACCCTGCACTCGTGACTCTCCGGTGTCGACACCCATGGCCTTTGATCTGCCGGCGTCCGGACAAGCCTTGAAACAGGCCTTCGCAGACCCAACAAGAGCTTGGTGGACACTTCTTGCGCTCGCAGCCGTGCCGGTGCTCTTTGCAGTGAGCAAAGCACTAAAACGAGCAGCCAAGGGAACACTGCATCGCCTGAAGATGTGGAGTAGCCAGCCACCAGCATGGACGGTAGAGTTGCAGTACCTTCGAGAAGGTCTGGAAAGGCTGCAACGACAGCAGCAGGAGAACGCCGAGAAGCTGCAGGCCGACTTCGAGAAAAGCCTTGCAGCGCTGAAGACAGATCAGCAAGTACACCTTGTGGAAAATCTGGACACTTTGCACACAGCAGTAAAGCAAGGTGCGCAGAAAGTCACACTGGATGGAGCTCAACTTCAGCAAATCAAGGTGCTGCTGACACAGGAATCAGCAGAAACTCGCAAGGCGGTTGTTCTGCACAAGGACCTCCTGGACGAAGTGAACAAGCAACAGAAAGTGCTGGAGACAATGCAGGATGGAAGCCTGGCGCAGGTTCGAGAAGTGCTGCAGGATCAACAAGCAGGCAACAAACAGGTCTGCGAGAAAATCAATGAGCTCTCTGACAAACTGATCGTATTGGACCGCTTGGTGGACGCACTGAGTGGTAGCCTCCAGAAGATCTCGAACGAAATCCACGTGGGCTTCACAAGAGGCGATCAAAAGGCCGAGAAGCACCACTCGCAGTGGCACTCTGAGAACGGCAGCATCAAAAGCTATGTCACCTCCATCATCCCGATGATCAGGGAAACCAAGGCGAACGTCGACAAGCTGGGCCAGTCTGCCACGGAGCAAGCCACAGAGTCGGACGGAATCAGGCGACGCATTGACGACCTGCCCATCGACGACATCATGAGGCACCTAGGGTGTACGGAACATATTACAGGAGAAGTCAAGGACACCCTGGACCAAGTCTGGAGCTGGCTTACTGACATATGCCGAAATGTTCAGGACGTCACCCAACGTGTGCAAGAACTCGACGAGAAGGTCATGGAAAGGCTCCCAAAACTGCCAGCAAGGAAGCCGCCAACCCAGACTGGGGCATCGTCAACAGGAACCAATACGGATCCGCCACGAGAACCAGAGACTCTCCGACTTCAAGAAGCAGTACCGGCCTCCAGTCACCCGCTCTTCGTGAGCCCAACCCCGCTTATCATGGCGCCCCCAACGGGACAGGGCGCACCTCTACTGCTGACACCGCAGCAGCAAGATGCCCTGCAGAGGGCGTACGTTTTTCAAAGATGAACGGCAAGGTTCGCCAAGAACCTAGTGTGTTCTGTAGGGGTCTGTTTTAACTGTACTCGTGCCTCATGCTCTCAACCTGGTTTGAAAGGACCTCGCCGACATGACACACCAAACAGTAGCCGTATTTCTGCCAGCAGACAGCATGTGAATTTATAGCAGCATGTGCATGGAATTTATTAGCATGACTTGCATGTTGCATTGAACAGTCTAGTCTCACCTGTGTACTGATTCTTGCATAAGCCACCACGTGCCTCATTAGGCCACTGCATGCTTTTGAACTTGCATGTTTTGCCTTGTTACAGTATTCGTTTTGAATTCAGAATTCCTTTGAGCTGCACGCATGCGTATGTCTGCTTGCCGCATGACGGCGCCTGAACGGAATCCGCTTGACGGAAAAACAGCATGCATTGCGCCAGCTGCACTCCAGTAGATTCGGGGAATTCAATGTGCACCATGCCGGTGAAAGTTGTGGCTCGCAGTTCAGATTGGGACGAAAGTTCAAGAAAGGGGTGAAGAGGGGGAATAATGGCACTTAGACTCACCAGGCCTGTCCCTGTGTCTGTAGAAATCCAAACACCTCCTGAGCCCCCAACCAAGAAGCCGAAAACGACACTCGCCCCAGGCACAACCGAGGCTGCATGTGTGAACCAGAGAATGGACCCCGCTCTTTCTCCTGTAGAGAGCGCTGCGCAAAGCCTACTTGATCAGAGCCAAGAACGTCCCGTCTCACATGCAGACATCCTTAACCTTTGGAGCCTTATCCCTCCTAACAAAAGACTTCGCCCCAAGCCCTCACAGGTCCCTGATGGCCCGCCTGAATCTGCCCGAAACATGGCCTACGTTATCTTAGGACTGAGCCCGAGGACTCCTAATCACCTCACCAACCTTAGCTTTGCCTTGAAATCAACCATAGGAGTCATCAACAGGTTCATCCACTCATGGGCCCCAGGCTTCAAGTACTCCACCATCGCTGTCATCGCAAATGGTAACAAAGGACCACACAGGGACCTCAATAATGCTGAAGGCCTCTCGTTTCTTACATGTCTCACAACGCAGGACGGAGGAGACCTGTGGATCCATAACGACAAAGAAGGAGATAGTGCTGTACAACATCACGGCAAAACACTCTGGGGTAACGTTGTCCAGATCAAACAGCAGCCCATCCTGTTCCCCAGTAGAGCCCTAATCCACTCGTGTACCCCATGGAAAGGTAGCACTCGTGTAGTCCTGATTGCCTTTAACTCACTCCATGCCCGCAGTCTCTCCACAGATCACAGATCCACGCTGAACCTCATCTGGAAGGTCCCAGCACCGAGCCCGGAGGACCTGGACATGTGGCGTTTACAGTTTGGTCGACAGCGAGGACTGAGAGAATACTTGAAAGACCAAAACAGAGAACCCTCTGATGGAGAGAAGCCTATTGAACCTCATGAAAATCCCTGAAACAACATCGTGCTGTCCTCGTCTATGTACCTTGGAAACCCAGGAAAAAGAAATAAAAACTTTAATTATCTACAAGATGAGGACATCACGACATGCTTTTCCTGCTCTAGGTCAATCGGTTTCCCCTCTATCTCCCCCCCTTGGGGTACCATCGTGCTAAGGATACGTTCGGGTTGGGCTCTTTGGAACTATGGGCCCCATATAACATGCGTCTATCCAACACCAGCTGAGCCTCTTTCCCAGTAGGACCCTAATCCATTCGTGTACCCCATGGAAAGGCAACACAGAGAGGACTGAGAGAGTGCATGAGAGAGCGAAGTACTGACCTCTAGCACCTTGCGAAGACCCCTGAAAACACACTGTGCTGTCCTCACCTATTTACCGTCAAAAAAAATCAACAAAAAAACAACCTAATCATCGAAATGATGAGGACATCACAGTAACTCGTCGAGTCTGCTCTCGGTCAGTCTGTCTCTCCTCTCTCCCCCTTTTGGGTCCGGTTATCACAAGAATATGTTCGGGTTGGACTCCTAGGAGCTATGGGCCTCCATATAACATGGGTTTCCACGACTACCCACATTTCCAGGGATGTATAACTAATTTGGGTGAAGCACTCCTGCCATGGCCGAACATGTGTGCTCTACTGCTCCGCATAGATCCGACAACAACACCGGCTGGAGGATGCTTCCCGGGACTTTGCATCTATCTGGAGGCAGAGCCGGCTGGAAGACGACCCGCTTCAAGAGTGCAGCATGCCACCAGGGCTTTACCGCCCCGCTCAACACCTGCTGTATGTTCAAGCTGGGAGATTCATGGGCGTATACAAACCTGGTTGGAAGCGCACGCAAAAACATATGGAGGATGATTTCAGAATTCCTGAATTCCTGAATTTGGCGAGACTGACAAGGACCGAGAGAATTTGCTGCATGGACTCACGGACTCTGGCGGTGGCATATCAAGCAACCACAGATCGGGGACCCGACCTGGTATCTGCTGCGTGGATGCTGGACCGTGTGACCCTGCCGAGAATTTACTGCATGGATAGCTGCATGGAGGCTAGACTGACACTCGGCCTGGTGTTTACTACGTGGATGCTGGACCGTGACCCTGCCGAGAATTTACTGCATGGATAACTGCATGGAGGCTGAACTGATACACTGCCTCGAATTTGCTGCATGGATGCCAGAATTTGCTGCCAAGAATTTACTGCAAGGCCAGGATTCATGAGTATTTACTGCTTGGGAATTTACTGCAAGGCCAAGATTCATGCGTGGAGTGGTGCTNTGCATGGATGCCAGAATTTGCTGCCAAGAATTTACTGCAAGGCCAGGATTCATGAGTATTTACTGCTTGGGAATTTACTGCAAGGCCAAGATTCATGCGTGGAGTGGTGCTGGAGAGGGATGTGTGCGGACGCAGAGCGTCCACAGCTGCAGCAGAAACGTGTGTAACATGCGACATCTGCACGAGGGCGAAAGACAAAGGACAAGACGTGGCGTGGGAGACCAAAGAATGAGCTGGCGTTTCTAAGGTGGAACGAATGCTGAAGGTGATGTTCTGCTTGAGTTGCGTGAGCAATGTTGTGGTTGTGGCTGCCAGTCGATGCTGAATAACAGTCGTCGCGAAAGCCTTGTATAGTGCATTCTCCTTGTAATCCAGTCAACAGACCCTNTGCCAGTCGATGCTGAATAACAGTCGTCGCGAAAGCCTTGTATAGTGCATTCTCCTTGTAATCCAGTCAACAGACCCTGCATCGTAGGTTCGTCCTAGCCAGGCGGGAGGCAAAAAAATTCGAATAGGGTTTTGGGGCCCCTTATACTATAACTATAATAAGGAACCCCCACGTTTGAGGCTTTGGGAAAAGCAATGATTATGGAGCAGCGGCAAAGCGAGTATGGGATATAGGCACCATGCGCACATGGCCCGGAAGATAAGAGCGGAATGATGGCAGCCTGCGAAATTCCATCTAAATCCCAAGGAGCAAGCCTTGAACTCAGCAACTTGCACAGGAGCCGCCGCAAGGCAAGCCCTCGGCAGAGGGTGTCCGCGGGGACTGGAAGAAGGATGTTCTAGACGCCTGTCTGAACAGGTAGGCACTGCTGCCATAAACGTGCTGCTCCTGCTCTCCCTCTGTTCTCCGAGCATTGTAGAAGTTGGTCCCCTAGACATTCAGCTCTCAAGCCCTTGTTGCCTTTGCCTTCCTGTCACTTCTCCATTTTCCATCATGGCGAGCAGTGGCTACCCCGGAGTTCGTACCACCAAGACCGGCGACGTCGCTCCCAGCGACGCTTTGAAGCTCCTGAAGGAAGGCAACGCTCGCTTCGTCGAGGGCAAGCCGCAGTCTATCAAGACCAACGCCGAAATGAGGACGCTGCTGGTGGAGGAGGGCCAGGCTCCTCACACCGCCATCATCGGCTGCGCCGACAGTCGCGCGCCATTGGAGAAGATCTTCGACGCTATGCCCGGGGACATCTTCGTTTTGCGAAATGCCGGGAACACCTGCACCCATGCCGAAGGAAGCTTCGTCGGAAGCCTCGAGTTCGCCACAGGAGCACTCGGATCTCGCCTGATTCTCGTGTTGGGACACACGAAGTGCGGTGCCATCTACGGCGCCACGAAGGGCTACTTCGATGCCAAGCTCGGGGCTGGCAGTTCGAGCTCCGCCCTGGAAGCTCTGCTGCACGACCTGGGCTCTGTGGCTGAGGTGGCTGCTGGTGAGAAGGGTGCATCTGCGGACTTCGAGACCGTGGCATCCCACGCCGTGAAGGTGAACGTCTTCCACACCATCAACTTCCTGCTGAAGTACAGCAAGAGCCTCCGCCAGCAGGTTCAGAGTGGCAAGTTGGAGATCCAGGGCGGCATCTATCAGCTGGAGACAGGGAAGGTCGAGTTCCTTGGGCCCTCGCCGGAGCAGAAGGCGATGACGGCGGAGAGCCTTACTTCGGTGCCGCCTTCGCTGCTCGCTCCCAAGGAGCCCGCCCCGGCCACGGTTCGCACCGCTGCAGACGACGCGGTGCTGCCGCAGAAGGCCTTGGAATACCTCAAGAGCGGCAACAAGCGCTACGTGACAGGCACGCCCAAGGCCCCAACTACCACTCAGGACATGAGGAAGGCCTTGGTGGACAAGGGCCAGGCTCCACATGCTGCCATCATTGGCTGTGCTGACTCGCGAGCCCCGGTGGAGACGCTCTTTGACGCGGCCCCTGGCGACCTCTTCGTCTTGCGAAATGCCGGCAACACATGCACGCATGCCGAAGGAAGCTTCTTGGGCAGCTTGGAGTTTTGCGTTGGCAAGCTGGGCAGCCGCCTCATCGTGGTCATGGGCCACACCAACTGCGGAGCATTGGCCGGAGCCGCCGGCACGTACCTGTCCATCAAGGAGGCTGCAGAGACCAAGACACCGGGCTGCGCTCTTGAGGGTCTCCTGCAGGGCCTGACTTCCGTGGCAGGCCAGACAGCCCAGGAGATGGGTGGTACACCCAGCGCCGGCGAGATCGCCAGCGCGGCGGTGAAGGTGAACGTCTTCAACACTATCAACTTCCTCTTGAAGTTCAGCGAGCCCATTCGAGCTTTGGCCAAGAGCGGAGACTTGGAAATCCACGGTGCGGTCTACAAGCTCGAGACAGGTGAAGTCGACTTCTTCGGGCCCTCGCCGAAGCAGGCAGAGCTCCTGGGATCGAAGATGCAGCTCCCTCCCTCCATGAGCAACGCGGCCGACTCCTTGGCTCTCATTGGTGCCCATGGCGTCCGCACTCCCGAAGACCCGCCGATGGCAGCACAGGCAGCCCTGAAGCTCTTGAAAGAAGGCAACGAGCGCTTCGCTGTGGGAGCTCCCATTGCTGGCAGGATCGACGCAAAGATGCGGAAAGCCTTGGCGACTGTGGGCCAGGCGCCACACACGGCGGTCCTCGGGTGTGCAGATTCTCGGGTGCCGCTTGAGTTGGTCTTCGATGGTCTGCCTGGAGATCTCTTCGTGCTCCGCAACGCCGGTAACACCTGCGTTCACTCCGAGGGCAGCGTGATGGGCTCTCTTGAGTTTTGCACCGGCGCTCTCGGCACGAAGCTCATTCTCGTGTTGGGCCACACCAAGTGCGGTGCCATCAACGGCGCCACGAAGGACTACATGGCCAACAAGGGCAAGTCCAGGGACCAGCCCGCCAACGCCCTCGGTGCACTCCTCCAAGGACTCAACGACGTGGCCCAAAAGGCAGAAGAGGAGTTGGGTGGCTCCCCTAAGGAGGAGGAGATCGCAGTGCATGCTGTGAAAGTCAATGTCTTCAACTCCATGGATTTCCTTGTGAAGAACAGCCCCGTTCCTGGGTTCTTTTTAAGAGATTTACTTCAAGGTAATCACCAAAATAAGGAAATCATTTTGTTTACTACAAAATCCCTATTATGGTAACTTAAATTAAATTCCTTAAGAAGAACCCAGGTTCTGAAGAGCAAGGTCGAGTCCGGCGAGGTCGAGATCGAAGGAGGTATCTACGATCTGGACAGCGGCCGCGTGCGATGGCTGGGAAAGAGCCGCAATGCGTCAAAGGCGTAGTTCGGCAAAAAAATTTATCTAAAGGTCTGCGAGAGCCCAGCTTTATGGGCTTGAGAGCAATTCCTTCACTTTTAAAGCGCTGGGAGTTCTATATGCCAGACTTCTCTCTGTGTGCTCCTTCGGAAAGCACGGGACTGGTCTAGCTCACCACAATGCCTTGAGGCATTTGCAATGTAATATACTTTCACCTGTGGTCTTGGGCACGGCCATCTTTTTGTAACTACTCTTATTACCATTCCGCTGACGCAATGATTAACTTGACAAGGCCTGTGTTACCACACCTTTCTTCCAGTGCCGGCTGTCTCCTTCAGCCGGGGCATAGCCAAACACAGAGCACAAGCATCTGACATTTCGCAACCTCGGGCGCCGATGCGACGTCCTCTCTCAGGCCATTGGCCCCTTTTGCCGATTGAGGTGCCTTTCAATTTAAGCCCTCATACCCCTCCAGACTCACCAAACGTGTGTAAAAAGCACTGCAGCTGCCATGCCTGGTTGTGCCGAGTGTGAGAGTCGAAACACGTCGAAACCTTCGACCCCCCCCCCCCTCAGAAAACATGGGGCCCGGCTCCTCAAGATTTTTCCTGCGAGTCCGAGGCCGCCCATAACGCCTTCCGTGCCGAGCACGGCTCTCCTCCCCTCACCTGGAGTGATGAGCGGCTCGGAGCGGAAGATCCTGCAAGGGCCCTTTTTGGGCACCGGTATCTTAGGGGTACCTACAGGGGTCTACGGAGGGCATAGGACCTAAAGTAATTGAGGCCAGTAGCAAAAGGTTTCGTAAGGTCGCGGATTCCTGAGACCAGTAGAAGAATCATGAAGGCGATAGCAGCAGCAGCAGCAGCAAGGAGGCCAGCAACCGATCTACGTACTTAATCTAGTCTACCTGTACAAGACTTTGTGTGTATACTTCATATCATGTTCACATATACATACAACAAATATTCATACAGTGGTACTAGTCGAAAGTAGGTAGGGAGGCAGGTAGGTAGGTAAGTAGGTGGGTCAGTTGATAGGCGGTAGGTAATTAGTGTACTCGTAGTACAGGTAATTGTTTATCCAAGTTAGAGTAATACATGGTGCCGCACTTCAGAGCCTTTTTTCGACGTCAATCTTGCCAATCTTGTAATCTTGACCAGTTGCACCACTTGGGGTGGGGGGGTGGGGGCGATAATCTTGGTCACCAAGATTACCAAGATTGCCGGTACCCTCCCCCTCGAAGTGGTGCAAGCGGTCAAGATTGGCAAGATTGCACGTACTGCCTCGGTCGCCGCTCGGCTCTCGTTTGCAGCACGCAGTACTAGTATTACTAGTCGGAATCAAAGTAGTAGCTGTACAGCAGTAGATGCTAATTAATGCTGGAAGAAGGTGCTGGGAGCAGCAGTAGTAGTAGAAGCGGGCTTCTTGGGGATCCGGCATGCGGGGCCAAAAAAGAGAGTCTGCAGTCGAAAGAGAGGTGCTACCTCCTGGCCAAGAAGCAGGCCAACGCATGCCAGGAAAGGAGTTGCATGTTCCATGCGCCTCGGCGACATGAACGCCTGAACGTCCTCGCCCTTGCCGCCCCGGAATGGCAAGTTTCGGCTGCCCAAGCCGAAGCCTATGTACATCCTGTGTACCACAAGCAAGCGCTTCATCTGTTGTCATGCGACAGCCCTAATGTGGATGTCTGACTTTGAGATCGCGTACCACTGGTTGTACGAACGATGTGCAAGTCCGGTCTTTCGAAGTAAGTCTGGTCTTTCGAAGTGGTTTGGACTAGTTTGGACCTGTAACTGTAGCGGTTGTGTTTGGAGATATGTTTCTGCCGTGCAAGGTAGCGAACAAAAGAGGATTGCTAGCGCCAACTGGCCACATGTACCGCATCAGACGCTGCTCGAACTGTTTTGCCCGATTTGGACATATCGCTTGGACCGAGGATTGCCTAGAAGGGCCTTCTGGCCGGCATGGTCAGAACATCTTCTGGCGACTGGGCGATCGGTCTTAGTCTGGGGGAAGCTTGTTGAGGGTCTCTTGGGCTTAGCATGATGGTAATCACTCGCACGATAAGTCGTCGCGTCGTGTTTTGGTTGCGGTTACGGTGTTGTTCTATTGTGCATGTAGACTTGTGCCCATACGATATGACAAGCTGGAGCATATGAATATGGGTTCGAACTCATGGTTCAGAATTTCGTGAGCAGACTGGTTCGCTGTCGATTCCGACAATCTGCTGCGCCGGACCGGATAACCCAGGATAAATGATCAGGCCCGATGTTAGAAGTCTTAGGTACTGTAGACCTAAACTAATGCCCACCAAAAACCTCAACCCTTCAGGCAAAAAGCCCAAAATCAGCCTCCGCCGATGGGGACGGTCCCAGGTCCTCCTTGTCGGGGAAGTCGGCCGAGGAGAGGCTTCGCTGAATGCGGTTGCGGGTTGAAAGGCTCGGGGGCCTAGGATTTAGGGATACTTCGGTTTTTGGGTTGGTTTGGGCTGGGGTTGATGAGGGTCATCAAGTTTTCCGGTTTGGTTTAGGGCTCAGGGGGATTAGTAGGTTTTAGGGCAGGGGTTATTGCGGCTTGGCCGCTTGGCGTGACGGTGTGCTGTTTTGTTCGGGTGGTTGGTTTAGCATAGTGAGGCTTTGCGGCTGCTTTAGAGTATTGTGGGCTATTAGGGAATGGGGTGGGATTGGGATGTAGGTAGTTGGCGTTGGGTGTGAAGGGGCTTCCGAGGCGTTAGTTTCAGTCCTGCTATCTGGCATCAGTCGTATGCAGATGCAAAGTGCTTTGCTACCGGCTTGGAGACTCCGCCAGTCGATCTATCGTACTCCTAGAATTCTCGTTCGGCCAAGGATGACCCAAGCATGGTATGACGAGATCAACCAACCGGGCTATGATTGGAAGAAGGCCACGTTTTCTCCTGGCACTGGACACTTCACCCAAGTCGTTTGGAAAGGACCGCCCGCTGGGATCCCAAACGTTGCAGCCATCCTGTCGAGTTGACGCCTATGTCGCAGACCACTCCGGACTGGAAGCGATTCTTCCTGTATCTGTGTTTCCACTCACATGAGCTGACTCGGCTTAGGCGACTGCCCCCGAGTCGTGCTAGTGGGTGTGCTTGCTAACTTCGAGTTGACAGTGCTGCGAGGAACCAAGCACGTGGGCATGGCCGTGTCGGAAGACGGCCGCTTCTGCGTTGCGAACTATTTTCCGGCGGGAAACATGATGGGGTCCTTCAAAGAGAACGTTCTTCCGCGGGGCACTCCGTACGAGCCCAAGAAGGACCCTGTTCGGTATGATCCTCTCCTCATTGCCGTTTATAACCAGCGCTCTTAGTGCTGAAGTCATGATCACAAGGTGAGAATCAACTACAACTGCTATCCGTGCCCAGCTCGAGTCGTTGTTTCATCTGGTCTGAGTGCCGAATCGATGCAATCCGGTCGCCGTCGCATCACGCGAGCCACTACCTGCCTCCGAATCATTCACTTCACTAGAGCCTTGAGCACAACCTAAAACCTAGTTTGGAAGCATTGAAACCGCCGTGAGCAGGGATGTACTCTGCCATTTCGCTACGGTTTCTTGCTGCGCTTTCAAAACGATCCAGGGTTGCGATGTAGCATACCATTTCAAAACGGTTGACAGATTAGAGTGTTGCGCTGGGACTTCATACGAAAACCTCACGTACTTGAACCGAGGCTGACTCGGGCTTTCGATGCGGACTCGCTTTCGATATGTAAATGTATGTACTGCTGTGCTACGATTCTGATACGACTCGGCTCGACCACGCGTGGGCAGGTGCCACCTGCAGATATGTACGCCGCAGGTGCCACAGATCGCGACGACAAGCAGATAAGAGTAGTACATTGATCACACCACTAGCAGCGGTAGCTACACATGCTACACTCACCAGAATGACAAGCATGATCATAGCATATATGCGAAGCTTCGGAGAAGAGCTTTTTGCAAAAATACACGGTGTTTCGAATTCTTGGAAGTAGGAAGACGGTATTCTGCACAATCGGCAGAGCAAGAGGAACGGCAGAGTACGATCAAGCTATTTTCGTATCGGTGATTTCGGAGAAGACGAAGAAGTAGCAGTAATTGCAAAAGCGTTTCACCCCAACACCTGTGCCTCACTAGACCCTAAACACTACAGTAAAATCAGACATGGAGTGGAAAGGAGGCGCCGAAGCCAGCACCGAAAGCAAGAGCTGCGGCCGCAGGTGGGTTTAGCCCTCGTGTAGGGTTTAGGGTTCCTGAATAGGGTTTGGGGTAAATTATACTATACTTTTAATAAGGAACCCCAAAACCCTATTCTAATCATTAGGGTCGCTGGCGATCTTGATTCCATTGATGCTGAGCCGTGTTGTTGTTTCGGTGTTTGAGTGTAGAGAAATTTGGTTCGGTTTGACGTGGGAACAGTGGGCTTAGACATTTGTAGGCTTAGGGAAGTTTGGGGATTCAGCGTGTTGGAAAGCCATGGAGTCAGGTTTGTGTGCATACTTCGTGGCGAGTCGCGGCTTTCTTAAACTACGGGGCCAAGTGAACCCCATTTTTTGCTTGTCGCCGTGGTGTGGGTTGTACATTGGGTACTGCCCCCATACAGTAACAGTCTATAACAGGGCTACTATAAAGGGCCTTATATATCCATATTATGAATATTACTCAACTGTTACTGAGTGGGTGCAGTATCCAAGTTGTATACGAAGAGCTTTTCTGTTGCTCCTTTGGACTTCGTTTGCTGGTCTGTTTAGCCTCTCGGCTCCTGTGGAGGATTCTCGGCTTGTGGAAAGCTTAGATCAGGCAAGGCCTTCCGGAAGGCCCTGAGGAAGGAGATGGCTCCAACCTACGTATTTTTGGGATGATCCAGTTGTAAAGCATGTTAGCCAGTCTTGTTTGAGATTTAGCACATCGGAAGTTCAGAAGGAATCCTCCACAGTGCTGAAATGTCACTGTCCGCAGCTGCTGATGCAGGTGGTGGTGCTCCCAGCAGTGATGCCGAAGGCGAGTCCAAGACCGTCACTGCGAAGGCCCAACTGTCTTAGGGATCGCTTCATGTGGAAATATTCGAGCACTTGTAGCTCGTAGGCTTCCCGCCACAATGCAGTAACTTGGGGCCTCGTTCGTTGTGTGTGTGGGGGGGGCACGTGCTTAGTTGCTTTGAGGGCCCCTGGTTTGCTTGCTGCGATTAGGGTCTGAGAAATTTGCGCTCAGGTTGTTTCACGGAGTTTGGCAAAGTTTGGTGTGAATGCGTCGGAAAGGGATTGAGTTTGTGTGAAATGAAATCTCGCATACAGCACGAAGTGAACCCCGATATTCACGCACCCTGAACCAAATCCTGCCTATGTGTCTTTCGCGACTTCAGGTTCTGCTGTTGGAAGAAGGATCGATAGAGAAAAAAGCTTCAATAGCAACGAACACCCTAAACAACACCTAGCCTCATACTGTGTTCGTAGCCGAAACTCCCAGAAAATGACGCCGGCGCTCGAAGCAAGCTTCGACGAGTGCCCCTTCCCCTTCAAGGACAGGTTGTTTTGGGTCTTGGCTGTCCTGTTTTAATTCAAGGGAGTATTTCAGTATTCCAACATGAGCTAGGCCCTTTTTCTCTAATTATGCTGTAGTTTGCTAGGCTTGACTGCACTGCACTACAATAGGCTCTTCTGTGCTTACATCATACCTTGCCATAAAACCATACTCCATGTTGCTATACTGTACTCTGCCATACCATGCGATACGACACGATACTATACTATACTTTAAGTCACTTTAGCATAGTATACGACACATTGTAACATAATGTAGTCAAGACAATCGAATCTATTCTAGTCTTATCTAAGCCAATAGTATTGTCCAACATGATATGATACGGTTTATGGTAAAGCATAGCATCAGAGCATATGTTAAACTCACGTAAGATCATCTATGACAAGGTAAGAAAGCATAACACAATGTAGTACAATGTCATGTAACGCAAGATAGTTCGTCAGACAGCCTCAAACACAAATCAAGGAATAGAATCGTGGCATATTATATTATACCAATGTGCCGTAATCAAACTTTACATATTTCTGGCCACATGCTATTCGACATGTTGAAATACAGTATGCTTTGCTTTAAACTTACAATATGAAATGCGATACTCTACTAGACGATGCTATACTAGGTGGTGTGACATGGTGTGACCATTTACTCTTCGAGAATGTAGAGCAACATAGATATTATATACATCGAAAAATATCATATCATATCATATCATAGCCAAGAGTCTTTCGGGGTGTCGTTCCGGTGTTTATGAGGTCCAAGATCCTTGTCTGCGCGCAGGCATGCAACATGCATGGCATTGGCAGTTGCAGAGCCTTTTTTGATTAGGGGAGGCTTGCTTAGACACCGAGAGGCCGCGGAATCTCTGGAAGGACCGGTTCAAAGGGCTCCTGAAGCGTAGAGAAGATGTGGTTACCATTCATGAATCCGGATGTCGGCTCCCCACATTCGAGGCGGAGTCGATTCTACCACAAGCCTGAACCCTACTGAAAGTAAGCCCTGAACAGAATCTGGCCCCAACCCTAAGCCCTGTAAGCCCTACGCCCTAAACCCTATAAGCCCTAAGCCCTAAGATTCTCATTCACTGCTCAAAGGAGAAGGCGGAAGCTGCTCTGAAGGAGGGCGGTGAGGTCACGGTGGCTTGGCTTCACCATGGAACCCTCCACCTCCTAATACTCTAATAGAAGTGCGGGAAGAACTAGGGCTTGAATAGGGTTTTGGGGCGGAAAAACGAGGAAAAACATTTAGAGCAACCACGACCACCGAAGCATTTGTGGACAGAATCACCGGACAGATGCTCGACTTCTGGAATAAACACATGCTCAAGAGTATAAAGAGTTTAAGTCCGATCGTGGTAGGTCCGAAGTTTCGACTGGACAGGGGCGTCTCCCAGCGACTTCAGAAGAAGATATCAACAACAACGCGATCTTGAGGCCCCCCAACAGGACACGTAGCGCAGAGTAGACCTCTAATCTAAGGTGTTGTTCTGCAGGTCCGAGATACAATAAACAACTTCTACACTGATTTTACACACGACAACTGAGGCCTGTAGCAAGAATAGCTTTGCTGCAGCTGTTGCTGTTCTTAGAAATTCATGAGCTACTACCACCACCGCAACAACAGCAGAAGCAATAACGACAATACTGCCAGCCCTACCACCACATGGAATCTGCAATCAATGCAGAGTCCGTGAACTACGAATCGTGCGCAGCAATGGCGGCTCAAGTTTTCAAGCGGTCTGCGGAGTCAGGCAGCCAAGAAACTAAGTTACGAGATCTCTGTCCTGCTTTTTTGTTCAGCACTGACAGGGCCTCGTAGTACCGACATCGTTACATCGTATTGTCCGAGCATGGTCTCCTGCGAATGCCTCTCAGCAGCTGAGGTGAAACGAGGGACGGTAGGTCCCTTCAAAAAGACCATCGAGGTGATCATCAAGCAGGGACCCTGCACCTCCCGCATGAGGGGGGCTTGGGGCGGAGGCTGATTCTAAGGCCCATCCTGGCTGCTGAAAGGCCGGGATGGGACAGCCCTTTAACTCTTGGGTGGGGGCTGCCGAGTCTCCGAGCTTTGCAGTGAATCCTGAACCTGAAAGTTCCAGGAGTGTTTGGAAGCATAGGAAGCAGCAACAGAGCAGGCATGCCTGGAGGTACAAGTATCTGTAGCTACACAAGCAAGAAATAGCAAGGAGATGGAGAGAGTGGGTGAACATCGAGGTTGATGTAGATGCAGATGATGTAGATGGAAAGACCAAAACTGTCGTATGTGTGTGTGTGTGTGAAATATGTGTATATATGTACACATGTGTTTATGTATATATCTCATGGGGTTACCATATGTGTATATACATATATATATACTATATATATGCACAGATATGGATATAGATACGTCTAATATTGAATGTACGTATATAGAGATACGTACATACATACATACATAGAACAAACATGCGACATAGCAGCCTATTTCCATGCTGCAGCTGCAAATGTTGGAGCTTGTGAGCCCTACCACCTGACCGCCTGTGCGAATGAAGTGCTGACGGACAGACGTCCAACGTGCCGACAGCACAGGTTTGGCAGAACCGGATGCAGGGAGAGGGAAGTAGTAAGAGGCGACAATCAGCATGAGACTGTTTCACGGGCTTTCAAGTTCCCAATGATTCACCCGCATTTCCTCTCTGCGAAAGGCAGCTGTATTTTGTTTGATGTTTTTGTGGGTTGCCAGGGTGAAGCCTGCTGGTTTCTAAGGACTCTGTAAGATGTCCTTTCCCTCCACCCGATTTCCTGCAACTGTCGGCCCCTCGCAGATGCCTCAAGAGGCATGCACACCAGAGCTGCTGTTTTGCAGTAGGGCGTTGGGAATGAGCTGCAGAGCATATGGATCGTATGCCGTATGCTGCTGGAGGCTTGTTGGGTGCATAGGGGTCTGGTTATTCGCCATTTACAGAGTAAGTCGAGGCCACAGACTTGTCTCGACGGTGCAGAGCCGCTCGGTGGTACATGCAGGTAGTATGTAGTTACAAAGTACTTCTTTGCCAGCCTGCTGGCTGGCCCTGCGGCTGTTAGTTGCTGGCCTGGTTCGTGTCGTTCAGACTTACGGCAGATGGATGCACACATCTTTGCAGTCACAGGCGCTTGCAGCACGAGAAACTTAGCAGACTTCATCGGCACCACCATTATCAAAATCATCGTCAGCATGTTCATCATTCTCATGGGTAGCTGATAACTCGGATCATCTGGGCTAGCCGTGTACAAGCTGAATTCGTCCGCCCCTCGTCACTGCCTACCTGGTGCCGTCCGGTTTGGGCGGCCCCAAGGCCAGAAATTCAATGACGAAGTGTTGCTAAAGAGACGCAAATTGCAGGGAAGAGGAGGCGTTTGAAAAAGAAGGGACCTTCAACACGGAGGCTGTCCCTTCTGTATTCTGCCCGGCCGGTTGCGGTTGGGTGGTGCTGCAGAACACGATGCGGCATTGCCAACGAGAGCCGGGAAAGAAGCATCGAGGGTGCAGCATCTTTTCATGTTCCCTTGCCTTAGTTGCCGGCCTTTGGGCCCAAATGCGAATCTCCACGATGATGAGAAGTCTTGATGATAATGTCGGAATTATAGCCGCACTTTCCGCAGCTCTAGGAGCCTCAATGTTTTGTGATGATGTTCTCTCCCAGCCACAACACCTTTTTCCGGAGAAGCTCGTTTATTTGCACAGATGCTTGCAGGTGGCTACTTCGCCTAAGCCGGCCACACAGAGCTTGCCACTCCGTGCGGGCATGGGAGTAGATGTTGCATTCCTGCAAGTCTTGGCGCCGTAGTCGTGGATAGGGTCCTCTTGCATGGTTTATGGCTGAGTTTGCTCGTAAACTCAGAGTTTTCCAGCGACCCAGTCGGGGTAGAAAGCATGAAAGCAAGACAGGGCCCACAGACTGGTCGAAATCACCTCGAAACCCGGCTCCTTGAGGTTCTCTGGAGATGAAGGCCCGACTCCAAGCGGAAGCGAATCTGCCTGGAGTAGATCCAGTCCAGGGCGCGTGCATCGACGTCATGCCAGCACGAAGCTGTGAATCGAACTCTTCCCCCCTTCCGGCCGCCAGGATCGCAGCAGCTTCCCGACGCGCTGGCATGGCTTCATAAGCGGGATTCCCTTTGCAAATCTCCGGTTGACAACACACGAAAGGCGATGGTAGCTCCAAGAACTGTTGTCAGCCCTTGCCCCATCCGGTGCAACAGACCATGTTTTGGTGCAGGGCTCAGGGTTTATGATATCACATAGTGTAGTCAGCATAACGCACGGTATACTCTAGCATAACGCAAATGACTTGAACAGAGTTTCATAGAATACAATAGTTTGTTATCTCAAGCCCCAAGCATGGCAGGATTGGGATCGACTACTGCAAAGCTCCCAGCGATGCACATCTGCTTGCCTACGAGTGCTTCGAAGTGTGGCGCACGAACGCGTTTGATGCGCACCGCTATCCCTATACTGTCCAGATATGTTTCAGGCTCCACGTAATAAGGGGGTCTTGTTCGTGTTTCGGGTGCTGTGTGTTACATGGCTAGGAATCTTTGTGAAACCGCAGCAGAAGGGATCCTTGAATAAGGACCACACTTTAGACACTTTCGATTCCTGGAAGCTCTCTAGGTTTTCTGGCGATGAAGGCATCCCATCTCTGCCGTTCGGCACTCAGGCGCTTTCGCTTTTGCCTTTGACTTGGGATGACTGACCCGTCTTCAGGAAGCCATGGGGGCATGAGATAGGGGCCTGAATAATTAGACAGGGTTTTGGGGATATAGTATCCTATACTCATCATACAGAACAATAAAGAAAAATGGTGATTATGTAAGCTTCGATATGGTGTGTGGTGCACGCCTACCCACCTGTCTACAATCAGTCTATCTATCTGACAGAATTACCCACCTACCTTGTTTGCATCTCCGCTTATCGGTATGCCGTCCTCCTGGCGTTCATGCATCCACACATACATGTGGACGCTTTGCCTGAACCCGTGTAACATCAAGCTTCGGTATTCAATAGTAGCCAAAAGCTATCGGACAGCGCAGTCTTCAGCATGGGGATTCTGTAAAACTGGGCTCCCATTAGGCTCCTTATTTTGAGAGCTAGGTGTCTTTCCAGCTTCCAAGAGCCCAACCACAATGTAGGGGGCCCCTCATATTCTTCTCAGGCAGACCCCCTCAGATCTCTCCCGGTCGGGTGATATTGCAGCAGGCCCAATCTTGCCAGCCTCTGGGGTGAAAGATTTCAGGACCAGCCAAAAAACTGGGACTATGAACCCTAAGTTCTGAAACGTAAGCCCGAAACCCGAATCCTGACAACCATATGACACATGGGTGGTTGTCAAAATTAGGGTCCCTTTTTGGGTACCCTAAATAATAGGTGCCGTATTATAATAAGGACCCAAAAAGAGACCCTAATTTCGACAACCATATGACACATGGTTCTAAGTGGGTTCACTTGGGCATCTTTCCGGTGCCTTACTTAGACACGAGCTCTCAGGTTTCGAGACACAGCGTTGACATCTCAATCTCATGTTGGCTTGTCTGTGCGATGTTGCTATCAAGTACACATGTATGCTTGTGTGCATTATATATATATATATCCATTAACTTATACTTGTACATGTACATATGCATGTCTACACACATGTGTATGTGTGTACATGCACGTGCTCTCGTATGCAGTCTGAGGTTCGTTGTGTTGTCTTTGCCTCCTGGTCAGGTTTGAGGGTCCTTAACCCCGTCATGGTATGAAGAAGCTTGTAGTGAATTTTTGGCCGGCTCCTGTGATGTTACCGTAGTGCCGAAAAAGCTACGTCGTTTAGGAGGGTGACTGAGTTGTTTGCTTTGTCGTTGGATTGTGGGTTTAAGCAGGAGCTATTTGTGGTGATTCGGGCTCTGAAGCGGCCGGGACCTTGGTAAGCTATGTCTCAACAAGAAGACATGCACCCACCACCCACCCACCCACCAAGCAAGCAACCAACCAACATCAACCAACCAAATCTACAAATTTGGATGCCCGTTCTTTGGATGATGCATGGTTCTAGGCTTCATCCTTATCCTATCGCCGGGTTCGGCACTGTCTCATTCAATTATGATGGTCTGGTTATGCAGGATGATTGGCTTGTGCCGTGTATCATTAGTGGAGACGCTTGGATCCTTGCCTTGTGCGAGCGTTAGAGGCGAAATTGCGATCAACAAAAACTGCAAGCAACCTTCTCGAGAGCTGTCAGTCCGAGCCAACCCAAGCCGTTAAGCCCCAAACATGCCGAAGGCTTGAAACCCTACACGAGTAGACCCGGAGTGCAACTGGCCAGGGGTGCAGCCTGACCCACCGGCATGACTTCGATCGTTCGATGGGGGCAACGTGCGGGAATGGGCCCGAATTCCGAGCTTCGGGTGTAGTGGTAATGGTAGTAGCAGCAGTAGAAGTAGCAGCTGTAACAGCAGGATAGCAATAGCAGGAGTACCAGAAGTGGTGTGTTTTCTATTTGAACAAAATCCTCAAAAACAATTCTGGGCTTGCTACGGCTTTGAGGCTATGACATGTTCGAGACAGAGCCCCTATCGCAAACTTGGACACATGTGCTGTGCTTGATTAGTTTGCAGCTGAGGGTGTTGGGGTTTGGGCTTTGGCATTTCAGTTTATGGTGCTTTGGTCACGGCTTTTTGTTCTTGTTATGAGTCCGCTGCTCCTTCCGCTTGGCTCACGTAACCGGATCAGTTCACACGCGCAAGCCACTCGGAAGGTATTCCCGTCCAAGCTTCTTGGATGCTTCCGAAAGACTTGGACGACAAGTCTCTGCGTTCGAGGGGTCAGAAGCTCGATCAGCCAAGGCTTCAGCAACAATGGTGAAGGGTGTCCCGCAGAAGAAGGGTGGCAAGGGCACCAGCTTCATGGCAGACTATGACAACTAGGGTCGCCTACCTGTGCGGGAGTGAGCAAGCCGGTTTAGTTGACCGAGTCAGAATGCACAAGTAAGCTGGAGTGTTTTTGAAGACGTGCATGTCGTTCATGCTGAGGCAAGAAGGTGACTTTGCACCTTGGCTTCAAGGTAGATTCGTGGGACAACGGCAGTGCTTAAACCGAAGTGCTTACCCCGAAGTGCCCTGAACATCAGTGGTGAAAAGTGAACTACTGACCCCGTTTCCAGTGCTGCTGTCCAAAGTCGAAAGTCACTGCAAAGTCAACTTATGCTTGGTATGCCCTTGTAGTACCCCGTTAGTAACCGTGCAGGAACCGTATCACACCGTTATGATAGTATCTTGAAATCCTTTGTGAGTCCTTCCCCCGTGTGAGTCGCTTTCCCTCGCGGCACACAGGAAGTTCACTGTGGACTGCCAGCAGCCTGCTGAAGACAAGATCATCGAGGTCAAGGACTCGCTTCTCCTGTAGGCTCAGTCTCCAGTCGACTTGATTCTGGAGGTTGAGGACATGTACGCTTGTTCTGCACTATCCGCGATCTCTTGAAGATAGGGTAAGCTTGAGCCTTTGAAGTCCCATCCCGACTCCCAGCCATGGCATGTGAGCTCGTCAAGATGGTCCATAGGGCTCTCTGGCGTGACACGATGTAGCACTTTGGCTTTGGGTTTGCATCGCTGTTGAATTTAGCAAAGGAACCCTGTGAACATGATTGACAGCATGTTGCGATCACAAGCCAGTTTTTCGCACGGCGAGGGCCAATGTGTTTCACTCCCCAGGGCACAATAGATCCGGTGGAACAACAACGTGCAAAACTACTGTATGCCTGGGAATGAGGAGTCCTAGCACATCTTTTTTTGCAGGAAAGGTCACGCAGATGCCATAAAGGGGGGCAGTGCGATCGCAGGGAATCGGATGCGTAGCACTGCTACTGTGAAAAAGGCTTGATGCTGGCGAATAGTTTGCGTTTGGTTTCATTGCCGCAACCCCCCCAAGCCCTAAACCTTGGGGGCTAGCTAATCTGGCGGTGCTCCTACGGCCAATGTGCTGTTCGCCTCGTACCAGGAACCTCGCCCGGGCATGTCCGTGTGTGAGTGCTGAAACTCCTATGATTGTAATAAGGAGCCCCCAAGACCCTATTTTAATTCTTAAGGCCCCTACAATATGCATTTGGTTTTATCATGGCAACCTTCAGAGTACGAGGCAGCTCTGGGCATACGAACCGAGAAGCCGCACCTGGAGTGAGCGAGTTGCGAGAGTTTAAAATCCAAAGCTATGGATTTCCTTTGCAAAAGATAATCTCGCATAGTAAAATATACAGGGTAATATTGTGTAGCATATTTTCAGATGACATAGCAGAGTATACCATCGTATAGTATCGTTTAGTATCGTTTAACACGATCTGTTGGTGAGACTTCGAGGATTTCGAGAAGTTCCTGACGAACAAGATCAAGGTGGATGGCAAGACCGGCAACCTCGGCGACAAGGCCACCTGTCGATGAAGCTTGGGTTTAGGGCTTAGGCTTTTTCAGGCTGGGGTTCAGGGCTAAACCAGGGTTTATAGCTTCACTCTGAAGGCCTAGCCCGAAAACCCTTAACCGTTAAACCTAACAGCCTTGTCAGCCTATAGCCGTAGAGCCCTAACCCCTAAATGAGTGGCACACAGGTTACCATCAGCCGTGAGAAGAGCAAGATCCACGTCAGCGCCGAGTCGCCGTTCTCCAAGCGTCGCTTTGCTGAAGTGGCTCTACTGTCGGAGTCTCAATAGTAATACTATCCCCGTATAGCCCCTGTATAGCAATACTATACTATTCCACCAAAACCCTACTCTCATCATTACGGCCCCCGTGTTTGATCTTGCAGTTTAGGGTTTAAACAGGGGTTTAAGGTAAGCTGTATACTGTATGTAGGAATCCAGAGTGGCCTTGGGGTGTCCAGAACCTCTCCCTCGTAGCTGATTTTACGGGTTTAGGGCTAATGTTAGCTTCAGGCAGGCTAAAGGGGTGGAAGGTCTGACTAGACTTGAGCCCAGGGGTAAAAAGGGGTTAATGTTAAGAAGCCTGTCTGGGGTTTGAACACCATGAAACCCCAAGCTGTGGGGCGGAGAATCATACGATAAACCGCATATGACGCGAAGGCTACCTGAAGTACCTGGGCAAGAAGTACTTGAAGTCTCAGCAGCTCCGCGACTTCTTGCGCATCGTCGCTCCCAGCAAGACCTCGTACGAGATGCGTTGCTTGGCCTTCACCTCCTGTGGCAAGAGTCTTTCTGATTTTTCTCTACTTACACGGGCTTGAAACTTCGGACGGCTAGACGGCCACGCGCAACATAGGAAGGGTGGTGGAAGGCCCTGCAGCAACAAGAGCAATAAATCTTTCAAAAGACGTGGCATTATACTGGCCAAGCTCATGAGTCTGCATGCTGCTTTTGCTTTCATAAGCTTGGTGTTGGGTGCCAGGTTACTTCAACATTAACGAGAACAAGGACGATGAGGAGTGAGCGGAAGAAGGCCAGAGATCAAGTTGCATTTGGGTTTCAACCGGAATCGGAGGCCTGTACAACGCATGTGTCCGCCAGACTTGTTGCTCAGTGCATGTGGGTGTTGCAGTCGGCAGTGGCATGGCTAAGATATCAGTCGGTGAACCGCGAACTGCAAGTCGTGACGTTTGCCAGGTCTCGAGTGAAGCGCCCTGTGAACTGACGGCTTCGCAGCGTCTGCGCAAAAACGAGTACCAGGGACTTCAAAGGGCACAGAGATTGGGAGCAGAACGACTTCATGGTCAAAGCGCGGCTATGATACGTTCATATTAAGTTCATATTCTACTATAGGGGCATTCCCCGAGACATGTAGTACCATCACACCCTATACTTTGCTAAACGGCAAGCATCTGCAATCAACATTTCCACAGGGTATGCTGATCTGAAAAAGCTCCCATGTCAGATCTTTTGCCAGCCACCAGCATGAGTAAAAACAGATTCCGTGCGCAGCGGAGTTCCATTCCTCGTGCCAGGAAGTTGCGACGCAGGAGCTGGGGACATGCGAGTTGACCTTCTCAGGGTCAATAGTCGATGACCGGGCAAATCACTCGGGCAAATCTTGAAGACTAATACTACAGAAGCCTGAGCAATTAGCAATACAATTCCCTAATATCTCGCAATATGCCCGAATTCCCTATTGAAATCATTAAGGCCCCTAATGTAGAACTCTATTATACATCCCTTATAGAGACATTTAAAGGAACCCTGTTCTAATATAGCCATGGCAACAGGAAGCAGCGTTCACGCCCGCCGAGCTGGATGAGCGGGGCACCCAACAGGGTGAGTGAGATCTACGCTCTTCGGAGCTATATTATACAATACTATGCACCTATACAGTCGCTATGGGCGCTTCGGAGCTGTCTTATACACCTACAATCGCTATGTTGTTCGTGCAATACCGGCTGGATCCAAACTATAGCTCGGCTCTGCTACGACCCTCCTGAAACTGCACGCGCATCCTGCTTACGGTGGCTACAGCATCTGCTTCGAGCTTCGAGCTGTGCGCTGCACGATCTGTTTAGACCCAGTCGAACCGTCGATGTCAGAATCTCTTCTGGGCCGCACGACTTTTTGCTGGCTGCTACGCTTGCAAGTGTGAGGAAACACACACACGCACACACACACACACACGCACACACACACACACGCACACACACACACACGCGCACTAACACTATGGCACAATGATGGCGGGGCTCCTTCTGGCAAGAATAATGAGGCTGAGGACGATGACACAAAGCGTACGGATTATGCGAAATTATGCGGCGGTACATACGTGATGATGGTGCGGGTGAGCATGGCGACTTTGTCACAAGTGCCATTGCCCCGCATCTTGCAGGCAGCTGTCCACCGCCTCGGAGTTGCATCAGAGGGCCTTTGAGTGGCTTCGCTGGGATCCCAAGAACGCGGCGTCCAGCTTTCAGGTAGCACTGGCAGCATCAATAGAAAGGGGGGCTTCGATGCGCATAAGTGCATGCGTCTTCGTGTAGCCAGAACAGGGACATGGTTTCCGTATGTATTATCTTCGTAGCATTATGGTAGAACATATCAACCCTTCCCTCCTGAGCAGACCGTGTGTCATCTTTAGTTCCTCATCGACCCTTGCCTCCTTTCCAGAACATTTGGAGGCTGCCATGTGTGTGCGCGGTTCGAGTCGAGGGGGGAGAAAGGGTTCCTCCTCATTTCCTGTGGCAACACATGGTCTTTTCGTGCTAAAGCCAGAATCTGGAGTGAGCAGCATGAACGAACGACTTCTTCCAAGGTCCAATCAGTAGTAAGATGGTGCCTCGCCCCTTCAGAGGCATCTTCTTGTGCCCCTATCGTGGCGCAGCTTCGGAAGAGCCGGTTTCCTTCCTCCTCGGGCTTGGAACACAAGAGGGCCCAGGTTTCAGGATGCCGCAAAGCTGGTTTTGCTCATCATGTTCTACTCTTGTCACACTATGTCGCCATGCCACGTTTGGCTACATGTCCTGCTCTCTATACCGGCTTACGGCTCAGCCTCGCCCCTCTGTGCTTCCCGGTCAGACCTCGCAAGTGTGCCATGGCTGAAGCGGCAAAGTTTGAGAAATTTGATGCCTCGGTGAACGAGCGTGGGGTTTGCCGGGCAGTTTCCATCAGCTTTGTGGCACATGTTCTTGGCTGCAGTGAGGAAGAGGACGGAGAAGTCTTTGCGCCTATGCCATCCTCCGGCTACCTGCCCGACGAAGTGGAAGCCTTGCAGAAGTGGCGGGCAGATGAGCTGTATGACGAGTCTGACTTTGTCAAGGACTTCACGGAGCTGCGTGCGCCAGCACCCATTCTGATGAGCAGCTTTGGGGACAAGCTTGCCTTGCACCAACTGATCTCTGAAAAGGTGGATGGCTGGGACGCAGCCATGGCTAAAGTCGGACCGGAGCTCGAGCAAGGAGATCAGAAGCATGCTTTCGTGCTTTCGCTTTACTACCTGAAGCCAGACGGTCGACGTGAGGGGCGACATGCCATTGCTGTGGATACATCTGGAAGGGAAGGCCACTACCATGTCATGGATCCTAATCAGGGAGTGTGGCAATTCGACAGTATGGGTGCTTTGCTCCAGTGGTTGCAGCATGGGGCAGAGCTGGTCGGCGGCAGACGTGTCCACACAGTGCGCTTACTGAGGGCGGCGAGGGTTTAGGCCCTAGGCTCCCAAATACCCCCCCCATTATAAACCCTAAACCCTAATTCAGAAACCCTAAACCCCAAACCCTATATGTGGAGCCTTGCCTGCCTCGTGCGAGAGTGAGCGACGAAACCCCAAACCCTAAAACCCCCCCCCCCTCTTCTTTCGGAGTCTTTGGCCGGGGCCAGCATCTGTACAGGGCCTCGTGCCTGGCTAGTTACCGAGCGAGTGCAAGGGCATATTTCAGGGCTCTTCATGGGCATGGAAACAGCCCGGCACAGGCACTTGCTCTGAAATTGCAAGGAGCCCGTGTGACTGCCTAAGTCTTCACAGCCTTTTTGAGAAGAGGAAGACCTACTGCCACTGGGACACCTTGTTCGCCAAGTTGCGACAGTCGAAACCCACCCTAATATTGGGGCCTAAATAATTACCCATACTGGTGCTATTTTGGGGGTTCCTTATGTCCCTTATAGTTTAATCGGCCCCAAAACCCCATTCTCCTTATTAAGGCCCCCATCTTAAACCCTTCCAGGGAGTTCCATGCAGTCAAGCTGATTTGAGCCAATCAGGCCGTGCTCGCTCGCGCTGCCCTGCCCCGACGACTTCTCCGTTCCGGGGCCCTACGAAGGGATTCTTCGGGGTCTAAGCCTATTGGTTCTTAAGTTAGGGTTTAGGGTTTAGGGACCATTAAGTTGGGGTTTGTTGTTGCAGGGTGAAGGTCTTTAGGGGTTTGGGGTGGCCGAAGGACCAAGGAGTGTGATTACGAATCCTGTCGGTCGGGGGGGTTCGCAGGATAGGTTTCAGAGGTTGGATGGGTTGGGGTCAGACCCCCGGCCCACAAAGAGTTGCAGGACACTTGGCTTTGCGGGAATGTTTTCTCGTTCTAAAATGAAGGCGGTAGCATCCCATGGGTAGGAGCCTCGCTTCTGGATGCTGCAGGTTCCGATTTGGCACTTTCGGAGTACATGGGCGTTGTAGTTTCGGCGGTTGCTGGAGGTTGTGCTGTTTTGAGGTTCAGGGATCCATTGTCACACTTTGTCGGAACGAAACCTGGCAGTGCTGCGTTGGCGATTGTTCGACATCGAGGTGTGTCACGCAGGTTTGGGCTTCGTCGTCTACGTAGCGGCAATGGTTGTCCAGTAACAAGGCAGGAGCAACAGCGACTTCAGTAAGCGTCACTGTCGCAGAGCCTTTGGTCTTTCTCAAAAAGAATGTACTGTGGGACATGGCACCCATTTTATGCTGAAGCTGTTTAGTCCAGAGAAGTTGGAAAGTGCCGGCAAAGCCGGCGTGTCAAAAGCCCCCCCCCCCCCCCCCCCCACCCAACCCCCCCCCCCCCCCAAAAACACAAACACAACAAACCAGCCTATGTGCAACTAATCTTATACTTAGCGCAACACCCACGCCACCAACTATCCACTNACCCCCCCCCCCCCCCCCGAAGACCCGAGCCATAGCCCCTGAATGAACATGGACTCAAAGCATCTTAGTCTTGTAGAGTGATTCCGAACCTCAGCCCCATGAACTTGCACGCCTTCTTACCCCTTAGCCAAGTCAGACAACATCAACCAACTCAGCGGCACTCAATTCTCCTGCTACCATGGCGAAGAAGACGCACCCATTGGACTTACCCTGGACTTGTGGGAGGCCATCTCGCGTGTGTTGCTGGTTCAGCTGTCTGGGTGGGGGGGGAGAGAGTCTTGAACTGTTCCTGCGCAGGCTCAGGGAACAGTTGGGGTTCTCGAGGGGGTCATTGTCTGGCTAAGTCTATTTCTAGATATCAGGTCATTGTCTTATAGCCATTGCAAAATATGGTTGTCCGCAGTCCGATCGTGAGAGTAGTGTTAGCAGCAGCAAGAGGAGGAGTAGTGGTAGCGCTAGTAGAAGTAGTAGTAGTAGTTGTTGTTGCTGCTGCTGCTGCAGGAGTAGTATCGGAAGTGGTAGTCACTGGTCGTCGTCGTCGTCTTCATCGTGTGTCGTAGCGGATTGTAGTAGTACTGTAGCAGCAGTAGGAAGCCCCACCCTTAACAGCCAGATCACACTCATTGCGGATAAACTATACTCGTCGAAACCGTCCATGTGCAACTAGAACAGATACAGTACAAAGTGGACGTCTTGAAATCAGGTCATGGGAGCGATTCAAGATTAGCTGGCTCTGGCCGCTGCTGCAGACGGGCGTGCGCCATGCTCTGCAGGTGGATGCAGTTTTCGAGTTCCACGCATTTAGGGCTTCCAGTTTTTGGAGGGGGGAGGTCTGCTTTAGTCTGGGTTGTTGCCAAACCCAGGGACGGACTGCTCGCCCCCAAGAACCCCTTATCAGGTCCTAAAGCCCAGAACCACTTAAACCCAAAGCCAGGAGGAGGATGTGTGGCCGGTGCCTGAGAAGCTCCGTGCGGAGCGGGTGGGCAACCGGGCGGCCGAGCTTTGGCGGGAGGCCTCGCAGTGAAGAGCTGATGTCTTTGCGCCAGTGGAGGGGGGGGAGGGGGTTTAATGTATCAAAGTAAATAAACAAATAAGAAAATAAATGAATATATATATATGTATATATATGTATCAGAAGAAACAGGTATTTAAATCGATCGGGTATGCCAATGAGTGGGTGTGTGTGTGTATATATATATATGAATATTTGTGTTTTGTATGCACGCTGTTTCTGGGGTATGCAGTGTTCGCGAGGCCCTTTAAGGTTTGGGCTTTCGTGCTAGGGCGGGGGGGGGCGATCTCCAGTCTTGGTATATAGATTTCAAAGGGTCTAGGGCCTCTAGGGTTAGGGATAGGTTTCGCAGGTTTTCGGCTTCTACGGTTGTTATTGCTTGATAACTACTCATGATCCTTCCGTTTTGGGATGGAGGGCTGCTGTGTTTCAGTGGCAGGCAAATGCCACCCAAAAGCCCAAAACCTAGACCTGCTTGCCGTAACCCCGAAACCCAGCCATTTCAGAAGCTCAGAAGCGGAAGGAGTGCGACAGCGCTTCCAGCCAGCAGCGCTCTCCACGCCTGGCACGAACGCTCCTGCGCCTTGCAGCGAGGCCCACCGCGCAGAGACTCGAAGCGATTAGTCTTCCGGTTTTGAAAAGCAAGCAGTCAGTTTTGATAGCTAGAAAACGCCTTTTCCTTTAGAGTGTGAATCTCGCACACCGGGGCGCATGATGGGTCAAAGTAGGAGCAGGTTCCAAGTTTGACTAACACATGTGGCGGGAATTATAGGACCAAAGATCTCTGGCTGTATCCACTCGAGCAGGATCTTGCAAACCTCGCAAAGGAGAGTGGACATGTTTGGTGCTCTCTTTTGCGCATAGATACCTTTGAAGTGATTTCAGCAGGTGTTGGCTGGTAGGTTTCCCCGCGTTGCCCTCAGTCCGCTCACAAACATCTCGTGAACTCAGGTACCTGTTCAACAGTCTTTGTTGCAACTTGACGGCAGCCGGCTCGCGTTTCGAACCGCAGCCATGAGTGTACACTGCACAGGATTTTGGTGATAGTTGATGCTGAGTTGGCCGTTCTTGGTTCCCTAAACCCTAAGCCCTCAAACCTAAAATGCTGCCCAGAGGGGCTCTGTGTTGGTAGATTTCCTCGGGTTTTCTGCTGAAACAAGGCAAAGCAAACCTCAACCCTGAACCCTAAACCGAGGCGTGTGCTTCTATGTGCCGGTCTTAGTTCTGCTCCTAATCGCAGCACTGCACACCTGGCGGCCTTCACTGCGGTCGCAGAGTCTCAAGCACTCGTGTAAAGCTGAAGCTTTCGCTCGTAATTGTGACATAGCAGTACATAGCATTGCATACCGCTACATGCCCTTATTCCATCCTTATTCCATTGCACACCATTGCATTCACACATGTGCACATGCATACACACCTACGTATGTACGCACGTAAATACATACACACACACATACACACACACGCAAATAAACATACACATACACATGCACTTGCTCTCTCGCTCTGGCTCGGGCTCTGGCTCTGGCTCTGGCTCTGGCTCTCTCTCTCTCTCTCTCTTTCTCTCCCTGGCAGCGATCGCATGTGGTCATGTATGCTGAGTCTGATCACACACACGCACATACATACAAACATACCTACATACATACGTACGTACGTGCTTGCGTACATACAGACAGACACGCGCACACAGACGTAGCCATAGCTATATGCATATACATATACATACACACGTACACACACACACACCCACACCCACACCCACACGCACACGCACACGCACACGCGCACGCGCACGCGCACGCACACGCACACGCACACACACACTCACTCACTCACTCACTCACTCTCACACTCACTCTCACACTCACACTCACACTCACACACACACACACACCNCCCACGCACCCACGCACACACGCACACACGCACACACGCACACACGCACACACGCACACATGCACACACACCCACACACACCCACACACACCCACACACACCCACACACACCCACACGCGCGCGCACACGCGCGCACACGCGCGCACACGCGCGCACACGCGCACACACACGCACACACACACACACTTACACACGCACACACACTTACTTACTTACACACACACACTTACACACACACATTTACATACACACACACTTATACTTACACACACACAAACACACACACACACACACGCGCCGCAGGGCTATTTACATACGTATATATACATTTATATACACACATACACACACACACACCTTTATCATTAAATATCGATGCTGAAGGTGCTTGTGCCCATCTTCCTTCGCCGAATGCTCCGCGAGCTTGAGCAGGCTTTCACAAGTCAAATCCTTGGCCCCTAGACCTCGAGTAATGGGTGTGGCTGAGTATTGAGTCATGAGATTCTGACACAATACCTCTTAGCCCAAAGTCCTAGGCAAGCTCCTCGTGATTGGCCGTGTGAAAGAAGGTTCCAAACCTGAGCCCCAAACTTGCTGCGACTCCGCAGAGTCAAGAGTCTATGCAGTTCAAGAAGCAAAGCTGACAGGGCACCGGCTCCCCTCAGTCGCTAACGCCCTGGGCTGCGGCATATTCGCTTTGCTGGGCTTGGAGCTCGGGGAGAGCTCGGATCTCTCCGAAACCTCGGAATTTTGGAGGATACCTAAAGCCATATTTTTTATGGAGTCCGTTACAACTCAAGGTTTGTTCCTTTTCGATTCGCAGTTCCGAAGCTGGGGAACCGTGAACTCCAGATTTCTGGGTTCTTGGAAGCAGGGGCCAAGGGGCCAGCGATTTGATTTCGGTCAGACATAACTTTCCCGCCTTCTGCTTCAATTCAATGCAATTCAGGGCTTCCTTGCCGAGGGGCATGAAAGTTTCATGGGCGTCAAGAGGGGGGCTGAATGCCTAGCCCTACTCCACTGAACCCTTATAGACTTATAGACCCTTAAAGAATCCCTTGTACCACCCCTTATAGCACCCTAAAAAGGTTAAAGGTCACCTGTTCAGATGCTTCGTTCTGCAGTTGCTGGGACTGGAGATCTCCTTGAGAAGAGCTTGCTTTGGTAGCCGGTATCCTCACAATGCTCGAGTGACTCTAGTGTACAGTGCCTTATCAATGCCTCCACCCAACTACAGCGAGATTGGGCATCCTTACAGAAACTTGCAGGCAAGTTTTTTTTTCAAATCCTTACAGAAACTTGCTGGCAAAAGGTCGCAGTCGCGATTGGTGTCGGGACCTCGCAATTCCAGGCCGGCCCCAACTCCTTTCCATGGCGCGAAGTAACACAGAAGCCTAAATAATTACCTAGACTATTTTTTTTTGGGGGGGGGTTCCTTATTATAATTATAGTATAATGAGCACCCAAACCCTATTCTATTTACTAGGGCCCCGATAATAAAACTGTGCCGGTGTTCGTTTCATGGTGATAGGAGCCTCTGTGGTCCTCTGCAGCCACCAGCGTCATTGTAGTAAAATAGTTATTATCATTCCAGTGCTCATGGTCATGAGTCTCGTTACCATCGGCACCATCGGCATCATCACTGTCACCAACATCACTTCCAGAATCAGCAGCTTTATCACCATCATCGGCATCATCTTCGTCAACAACTTCCTCCAAGAAGTTAGCTGAGATTTCGATAACACGCAGCTCAGGGCCACACCGCTGGGCTTACCATGCGGATTGGCATTCAGCGGCACTTCCCTCAGATGCCTGTGCGAGCTCACACCCTGCTTGGGGCTCACAGCTTAGCCACTCGAGTCGTGTGATACGCGTGCGGAGGACTGATCTTGTTTCTCAGAAGGTGGTTCAAGATGATAAGGGAAATGGAGGTGATGATAGTTGCCGTTGCTAGCCATTGTGTATTGCTGACCCGACGGAGGGCAAAGAGCATGCCTTGGCCACCAGAAGCGACAGCATGCCATGCTTGAGGTGAAGATGGAAGGGGTCAGTAGCAAGAGAACGGCAGTTGCTACCGATGTCTCGTGTGCAGTTCAAACTATTCAACAGACACCCCATACCAAAGAAGAAAGGTAGTCAACGCCCACAGAACCCAAGAAAGCAGAATGAGGCATTACAAGCTTTCTGACCTCACCGTGTCGTCGAGATCAGGCTGATTTACAGCCACTGCCTGAAGATGCCTTCGGATGCTGTGGGCAGCATGCAGAACCCGACGAACCTGATGTCCATCGACGCAGACGCCTGTCATCGCGATGTCGCTTCACGATCTCAGACAAACCGTCTGCACCTTGTAAATTATCTGTCTTATGCTTCTGCTTCTTCTTACTGTTTTGAATGCTGTTGTTATAGTATTGCAATGTATTACATTATTACAATCTTGACCGGCGGGCGCCTCTATGCTTCCCGATTAACTTCTGAGACTTGACCGAAGACGTTTGCAAGGTCAAGATGTCCCTGAAACACGTTCTAGAGTCTAGAGGTAAGGACCCCCTGAGCACGCGAGAGAGAGAGAGTCTAGAGGTAGACTGGTAGGTTGAGTTTGCACATATGTTGGCGACCAGGTTCAGCTTTCGACGTGTCTCCAATCTGCAGCATTTCCCTTCGCAGTTTTTGCGGGTCCCGAGCCAGTGGGGCTGACTTCGGCCTCCGGCATACGGCGTCTCTGCACCATCTTCTCCTAAACCCTAAACCCCTTTTTAACCCTAAACGTGCTTGTCTGGACTGAGGAGAAGCCCCACCAGACCTTCATGAACATGATGCCGCACGCCTTCGTGCTAGCCAGGCCCTCAGAGTCTACTATAGGGGCTATTACCTACTATACGGCTTCGTGATCTTCAGCCATGCAAGAGGCAAAAAATTACCTACTATACTATTCTTTGGCGGGGTTCTTTATTATCGGTCTAATATAATGGGCCCGAAGATCCTGTTCTAATTATTAAGGCCCCTACATTATCAGATTTAGAATCTAGCATCGACTCAGGAACCAGAACCTCGGTAGTTGGTCAGACGGCGTTGGACAAAAGTGACTGTGCTTTCTTGTGCCCTGCGCCTGCCGAAGCACCAAGAACCACGCCTTGCCCGAGTGAGAGCGCCGAAACCCGCCTAAACCCCAGACTTTCCCAAGCCCTGATCGGGCCCTAAACTGGTAAGCCGGCCACTGAGACTCCGGTGCTGCCGGCCCTCTTGGTGGTGCAGCTCGGTGTGGCCGCGTGACTGTCCGATAGCGGTTTGTGGGCTTCCCGGTTGAAGGTTTGGCCTTTCCTGAAACCCTTTAAATCTTGAGCGCACCCTCCTCTCACTCACTCTCACTCTTCACTCTCACTTTCCTCGGTATGGTTTGATTCCAGGGGCTCTAGGTCGCGTGTGAGTTTTCTGTGGGGTCGTAGCACCAGTCTCCTTCCTCTCACCTGTTCACAATACATCCTCTCTCTCTCTCTCTTGTTTATGGCTCGAGACATCGAAGTCCTCAAAGCAGTTTAGGGAGCCCGAACCCGAATATGCAGCTATAAACCCTTAACGGATCACACTTTCTCGAGACTTTGGACGTCTGGAGCCGAGGTGCCAGCAGTGGTCTGCGTGGTCACCTCCCTGAGCAACCTGGCAAGCCTTCCATATTCTTTCAGGTATTGTCCTTATTACTTATTAGAACTATACGGTAATACACGCCCAAACCCGATGGCAGTTAGAGTGCTCCGTTAGAAAGCAGGGCGCCCGATGACGATGGCAATGATGATGACGACGATGATTCTTATCCTGTGATAGTGCTGCCGATGCACGAGATCATGATGCTGGCGCCTGGCTATGGGTGTTCTCGGAGGTGTCGGTCGCAAGTCGCGCACGATTCGGGCAGAACCATTGGCCATGCGCGTTCGATTGCTGTTGCCAACTGCTTCGACAGTTCTCGAATTCTTCATATGTAGTTAGTTTCATTGCAGTTATTTTTTATTGGTATGATGCTGTGCTTAAACGATTGTCGCGACAGACTTGTCACTGGCTTGACGCCTTGCGAAGCTGTCGCCGGCATGGGGAAGGGCTCTTTAAGGCGATTCCCCTGTTCTTCTGTGAAGGACCTAGTGACTTAGTGGTGTCAAGTTTGGTTGGTTACATACAGCAGACCATGTCAGATTGCCCTGCTTTTTCAAACGACTCGACGACATGTGGTCGACAAGGTTGCCTTAATCGTCAAGGCCAAAGTTCAACGGTGTGACTGAGGCGATATTCAACTCAGCACTTCCAGCATCTCATGTCGGCTGAACTTCAGCCGAACCTTGCCGAGCAGTGAGAGCCCATCTCTTCTGAAGTTATGATCCTGTAACCCTCCGGAATGAAATTTTCTCCTCTATGAATGCCAAATCCTACAAAACCAACAAGCCTGGTAAGCCCTAAAAGACTCAGGTACCATGTACTTCTCCAAGCGCGTCGGGGGACAGGTGTCTCGGAAACGGCGCCCAATCCCCAGCACTTTGGAATTCTGACAATACGGGAATACATCCGCCTGCAATTTTCGTTGCGTGAAATAAGCCGGCAAAGCACACTTATAGGCATGACTTTGTATGTGTAGGTGTGTGCGTGTGTATATGTAAACATACTCTATATATATATATAGTATGTTTCATAGACATGTGTAGTATGAGACGGAATGACAGAGGCACAGACAGACACGGACAGACAGACCAGACCCACTGACCCACAGACGCACAGACAGGAGACAGAGGCAGAGACAGGGACAGAGACAGACAGAGACAGCCCGACGCACGGACGGAGAGACAGACACACTGACAAACAGACACACACACACACAGACGCACAGACAGACGGACATGTTGAGAGCAGAACACAATATGTATGCATGTGTGCGATATCATCGTGCAGTTGTACAAACAGTTGGGCAACGTGGTTTTTTTAATCAAGTTGTGCCAGAAGCCTGGTGCTATGAAGGCAGTCAGGGCAGAGGTCAAGTCCCTGTATGCTTATTATATGATATTTCGTGATGCTTCACTACATTATGTTATAGTAGTATCATGTTATGTTCATCGATCGATCCATCCATCTATCGGCCTACCTATGTGTATAAATGCGGATGTAAATCCCAGTCCCAGTTCGTGGAGGGTTTCGAGTTTCAACATGCATTACTAGTCATTTACTGTTATGCATGCAATTCAATCAAGACAGAATACTGGCGGAGTAGGCATTCTCCCCTAAGTCATACCTCTCTGCTGCTTCTTTTCAAGATAAACTCCTATGTACAACATTGCACAGTACTGGCGAGATTTATAGGCACAGGCTTACACTGACACGTAACATACACCTGCATGCAGTCTTCCGACTTGCCAGGGAATGTGCATGCATACATGCAGCTCTGTGCTGTAGGTTTTTCAGTATGTATGTAAAGATGGTAAGACGCGGTACTAGGAGTATGGCTATGCATACTAGCAGTGTCCAATTCTGCCCTCAGAACAATTGCCAGCAGTAAAATTGAAAAGGACGGAAAACTCAAGCTAGAGAATAACCATAACAACTACAGTACTGATAATGCAGCAATGTTCAGTCGTAATGTAAATCATGCTAACAATACGAAGAATGGCCATGTGTGCTGGCATCTACCGGGGGGGGTCCATTGCTTCAAGAAAATGCGACGAAGGGTTTTCTTGCAACTAAGAAACCCGAAACCCTAAGCCCCTGCGTAGTGTGAGCACCGACACCCCTGCGGACATTTTAGGTAGGATTGACAGAGATATGAAGCCAACGTGCTTCCCTTCAGACCCGAACCAGCCCCGCCTGCAACGTCCGAGTTGGCGAGAGTCTAAACCCCGTGTTCCCTACCCTCAACTCCTAAACCCTAAACTCCTCGTACACCTTACACTCCCACAACAGTCAACACTAAACCCTAAACCCTACCCGTAAACTCCTAAAACCCTCAACCCCTAAACTCCTAAACCCTACACTACATGTATACTAAACCCTAAACCCTACCCGTAAACTCCTAAACTCCTACATAAACCTAAACCCTACCCCTTAACTCCTAGTAAACCCTGAACTAAAGGGCCCCCCGCTTCGAGGCCTGGCCATGGTCGAGAGCGATCGCAGGCTTCTCTTGGCAACTCCACTGCATCTGGCACGGCGGGGGTTTGGGGTTGGGGGTTTAGGGAATAGGGTCTGGGGATTAGGGTTTAGGGATCAAGCTTTAGTGTTTAGGGATTAGGGTCTGGGGATTAGGGTTTAGGGATCAGGCTCTAGTGTTTAGGGATTAGGGTCTGGAGATTAGGGTTTAGGGTCAATGTCGCGCATCTTCTCCGGAAGCTGCGAAAACTCTGCTGAAGGAGAAGTGTGAGAGAGATGCGGTATAGATAGAGCTGGAAAGCTTTGTGGCGGCCAGTTCTACTCTAATGTAGGCCATCTTGGAGATACCTGGAGCATCCTGGAGAAGTATGAGCAGGTAAAGCAGCAGCTGCGGCTAAGGTGGAGCAATACCTGGAGGGTATCCGCGTGCTGTGTCCCGGATGATGTGTTGCGAGTGTTGATATCGGCGGTTTCTGGGCTTGGTGTTGTCAGTGTTCCAGCTTGTCTCGGCATGCTGAGTACGTAGAACATTAGCCCCATGTCACCATGTCCTTTTGGCACAGCTTGGCAAGCACAGCAGCTAAGGAAAATGATGCTTGCCTTGCACTGGAAGGCTTTCTATCGATTGTGAGTGTGATATCATTAGCTACAGTGGGTGGCCATCAGGTTTAAGGCTTGAGTCACAATGCTTTTCCAGGGTTAGCACGGTTAGCACTTAGTTGCAGAGGCTGGATAGGGCTTGGTGCAAGTCTCAGAGACGTTGCGCCAGTGGCCTGCATGAGATTCCGTGTTTTCGGCTCATCGTAGGCAAGACCTCCAGGAAGTAGTTCCACCACATTGCAAGTACATCCGATGCCGGCTGTATCGGGGGTCTCCATGGCCCTGGAAGTTGCAGCGAAGGCTGTGGGAAAGTAGCATTTCGGATGTGAGAGTCTGTCTTGGCGCCTTGGGCCTCTGCGAGCCAAATCAAGGCAGTTTCAAATATAGAGGCCTGAATAGTTACCTGCACTATTGTGGGGGGGCTTATTATACTTATGGTGTAGTATAATGCCCAAACCCTATTCTAATTATTAAGGCCCCTGTATTAGAGAACCCTACTATAGATCTCTTATAGACCCCTTTAAAGGAACCATATTCAAATTATTAAGGCCGCTATATTAAGCTACAGGGCAGAGCTGAAGGCTCCACAGTTGCACGAGGTTTCGTCTGATGGGGTCAACGTCGAGGATTCCTGCAACCCGCGAGTGCGGCCAGGGCCTCAGAGAGTGCTTAGGGTTTAGGGTTAAGGGGTGTTTAGGGTCTAGGGTGCAAGCGCGAAGATTTACCGAAGTCGTGCCGAAAGATCTGCCGGTGAGCGGCAAGAGTCTTACCGAGTCAGCATGCAGAGCAAGAGAGAGGACAGACAGAGGGCCCTTTCTCTGAGCTAATGAGGCTTCCCGATCGAACGCGGATTGCGTACCCGTTCATGAGCTGTGTACGACATCTTGGCTCAAACACGTCCTGCTATTTGCCGAGGACGATAGAAAAAAGCTCGTAAACGCTTTGGGGGATGCCAGCTCGTGGCACGGAGGCGTGGGTAGATGGCAGGAGACCAGAAGTTTGCATCCGTGGTGCCCGTTGAAGCAGAGGGCGACGATGAGGCACCGAAGCCAGGAGCTATCGTGCAGTTCACCACCGCGATCTACTTCGTTGAGGAAGAAGAGCCGGATTTGACCATCGACATCATGCGATTGGGATCCCTGAGGGGCGACATCAGCGTGGACTGGCTTACCGAAGATGGTTCCGCAAAAGCAGGAGTACGGTACGAGGCAGCGAAAGGTCAGCTTGTCATGCAGGATGGCGAGTACCGGAAGCAGATCAAGATCAAGACGATCGCCAACGATTTCTGGTCTCCGACATTGGAGTTCAAGGTCAAACTCGAGAACCCTAGTGGCTGTTCCCTGGGCCTTTTCCTGAAATCCTGTCGTGTCAAAGTGATTGATGGCGACACTTTCCCCTCAAGCATGAACAGGGAGCTCTTGCTGCAAGGTGAGGAAGGCGTGCGACGAATCCGTATGATACGGCTTCTGTGGGAGTTCTGGAAGCTCTGTTTCAATCAGGTGAAGGGGGTGAAGACCCGGACCTTGGTTACACTGTTTTTGGATCAGCTCCGGAATGCTAGGAAACTCTCCGTCCTCCTTCTCAACATTTACATGGTGGATGTTGTTTTCAATACAGGCGATTCGACGACCCAGGAACAGCTCATGCTTGCCACTCGACAAGAGACAGCGCTGCTGGTTGGGATATGCCTTGCTGCACCCATGATCCTTATGCACGTGGCGGCCCTGGTTAAGGCCAAGATGGACTTGAAGGGCCACATTAATCTTTTTCTGCAGCGAGCCCTCTTTCGAAAGTACATGAACTATAGTGAGGAGTCCCGAAACGAAACTCCTCCTGCCACGGTACAGGGTGCCGTCCTGTCGGATGCAGGAGATGCCGCGGAAAGCTACATGAAATTGTTGGAGCTTGTGTCGATCGTCGTTCAGCTTGGGATCTTCATCTACTTCACTCTCATGGAAAACCCTGAAGCTTTGGTGTTCATTCTCTTAATGCCTTGCTGCATGGTGATCTACTTCATTGTTGTCGGTCTGATCCGGGGGCCCCGAGATCTGTGGAAGGACACTGAGGACGCGATGCTGTTCCTGGTCGAGGAAGTGTGCCAGCGCTATAGGCTCGTGGCAGACTACTTTCAAAGGCCTCAGATGAACGATGAGTTTGAGAAGACCAGCGGCGAGCTGCGAACGGGAATCGTCCCGGACAATATGCGCGATGCCAACGACGAGATGTTCCCGAAGTGGCTTGGTCCAGTCTTCATGGCCATCTATATCGCCCTCGAGGCGAACAGCGTGGTGGAGGGAAGGTTGAGCCTCGGAACCTTCTTGGCCACAGTGGGCATCATGAGCGAAATCAGTGACCAGTTCGGCGAGATCTACGGGATCATTCTAGAGCTGCGCTTGCTGCATGTGGCAGTCGTGGACTTGACCGTGATGTTCAACAGTGCAACTGACCTCAAGAAACAAAAGGAAGTCAACCGAAAGCGCCGCGAAGAATCCAGAAAGGCACGTGATGCCCTGTTTTCAGAGCCTTCCGATCCTGATGCCGATCCTACGACGGCCTTGTACAAGACGGACTTGATCCCAATTAGGCTCGACAGCATGGGCTACTCGTTAATGAATGCGGAGGGGAACGTCATCAAAACACTCTTCAAGGACGTGTCTGTTCAAGTGGAGCAGGGGAAGTTGATTGCCGTCACGGGCGACCACGGCTCTGGCAAAGCCACGCTGTTGCGGCTTCTGGGCGGCGTGATCTATCCTCAACAGGGTCTGATCTTCATGCCGTCACACCTCCGGGTGCTGCATGTTACCCAGGAGGCACTCATCATGAATGGCACGCCGTGGCGGAACTTGATTTTTGGATGCCCTCCACCGGCCAAAATCGACCCGCAGCGCGTGCAGACCATTCTCCAAATGATGGGAATGAAGGTGACGCTTTCGCTGATCGAGGAGGATTTGCAGAAGCATGTCAAAGGGGAGCCACCCCAAAAAGCTGCCGAGAGTTTCCGAGATGCGTGGATCGGGTCCATGACCTATTCGGAGAAGGTCAAGATCCACCTGGCGCGGGCTTTCATCATGAACCCTGAGGTCATGGTTCTGCAGCGGCCGCTGCACCATTACGATGCACCTACAGCCGCGATCATTCTGGGGCTCTTGCAGGCCCACGTGAAGGAACGAGGGCTTGGGTTACCTGCGAAGGATAGAGAGCATCGACGTCCCAGAACCGTCTTCTTCACGGTGGAGGAGAAGTCTCAGGCAGAGGCCTCTGATGTGATTTGGAGGATCACGGACGAGGGCACGGTCGTCACAGGGAGCAAGGGTTAAGTCTTTCGAGATGTCAACCTTCCCCATGCGGACCAGCCTCGAGCACCATGGCAGAAGATCAGACCCTATCAGTCCGCAAACAGGATTCTGCTGATTCCCGAGCTCTAGGCCCAAAACCGTAGAGAGCCCTGCGAAGCGTTATAGCATCAGTCGGGGCTGGCGAGAAGTGCTTGCCCCTCCGACTCTCATATGGGAGCATCGTATTACTGGGTCGCGTGTTATTCAAGGGTCCTTGGAAGAGGGACCCTACTATTCAGGGTTCCGCACTGGGGTGCTCTCTTTGCTGAAACTCCCATATGATTTTGGATCTAACAGTGGTGTGAGGTTCCGGGCACCCGGTGATTTTTAGGTGCCGAGCTTCCAGGAAAGAGAACTGCGCAAAGCCACTCGCTTTAGGGTTTTGGCGTGTTGATGATTAGGGTTTTAGTCTAGGGATTATCAAGTCAGCCCCGGAACATAGCCGCCGAATGGCACTTTTGAGAGGCTGCCGGGGTAGCCCCCAAACCCTCTCTGCATCCGTTACATAATGCTTACGAGAATCCTCCTACGGCTCAAAGCCAGGGGGACCAGCTCGCAACAATTTGTAGCATTTTTGCGGCAGTAACACTCGGACACGCAAGGCGAAGCCATGCGAGCACTTCCAGCCCAAGGATCCAAACCTATTTTCAAGGTCGCGCATGTGTGGTTTCAACCAAGTTGCAAATTCATACGAGTTGCCCGATATCCTAGGGCTTGTTGCAGGACGGGATGTAGTTGGGAGCCTCAGACACTCGACACAGGTTTTTGTGGTACAGGAGAGCAAGTTAGCGGTAGAGCTTGTCCCGTCCTTCGTTCTGGGGTTTCCACATTCTGCACGAAGCCCTGAAGTTCAAGCGCAAGGAAAAGCCTCAGCATGAAACCTCCGAACTCCTACACACAGGCTCGAGTCTTTGAGCTACTTTTTGCATCGTACCCTAAACCCTAAAACCCTAAACAAATGAAAGGTTTTTGCATCGTTTACAGGGAGCCTCGAGCTCTGAAAGTGGGCCTTCCTGTTCTCCGGTGCTGGACCGGTCTCCCAGACCGCTGATGACATACGTAGCAAGAACTCAAGATAATCAGCAGAACTGTATCATCATCGTCCTCGTCATCATCATCGGTGTTGTTGTCGATTGCTGACATGATGATGGTTGGGATTCGCAAGCTACCCTGCCAAGAACCTAAGTCCTAAGTTTCTTGTCTGCAGGCAAAACCAAAGCACAAAGCCGATGAACCACAACTGCACATGCTGCACAAAGCCACCAGAAGCTACGTCCTGCCGGTCTGCTGGCGCACAGCTTTTCCAACCCTATAGACCGCGAACCCCTAAACTCTAAACGTCCGAGTGTGAGCGCCGAAACTCTAAACCCTACGTGGAGCCTTGCCTGCCTTGTGCGAGAGTGAGCGACGAAACTCTAAACCCTGAAAACCCTAACCAACCTCTCCTGTCAAGCCCGGCCCGTCCTCTTCGCAATCCTTCGCCTTTGAGACTGAGGCAAGGTTCGACATGCGCTTCCACATTCTCGCCGGGACTGCGCAGGTAAGGATCTCTGTATATGTATATGAATGTATATGTATATGAATGTATATATATATAGACATACATATATCTGTATATAGAAATATATATATATATATATATATATATATATATATATAACACGCACATACGGCACACAGATTCCCATTCTAAACTGTTCAGCCCCTTCCGCATAGCGCCAGGAGTACTGTAGACCGCTGATGAAGAAACCCTTAGCTCAAGAGGGCTCCGGATTCGAATCTGCAGGCCCTTAAGCAAAGTGCATGTATTCATCAGGGCTCTGCATTGTTATGCCAGCCGCATGTGCCGGCCGGACGGAGCGGCAGCATCAGACAGGGAAAAAGAAGGCTTTGCCAGTACTCAGGCGAAGTGGATGCCGAGTAAGTATGTGCCTGAATCGATAGACACACATGTTTACATGCTCGTTGACTTGTATTGTAGATATATCTGCTTGCATTCAAGGTTTATATACATACATACAAGAAACTCTTGGAGACTATGAGGGTGATCAGCTATTGCAGGGGTGCCTGGCAGGTTCAGGGCCTTAGCCTCGTGTCCGTGCTGCTTTTGCCACGGTCAGGGTGTTGGCTCTTTAGGGTTCAGGGTTTATGCCGGGTTTAGGGTTGTGGATTCACAGAAGCCTGTGCAAAAGGGTTCAGGGTTTATTCCGAGTTCAGGGTTTAGGGCAGCAATTTTGTGGTGGATTGGTTGTTTTCGGCTCAATGTAGTAGGTAAGACTGCCAGGGGAGGGAGCGGCCCGGAAGTAGGTCCGCCATGCTGCAAGTACATCCGACGCCGGCTGGATACCAGGTGCCTCATGGCCCTGCAGTTGCAGCGAAGGCCTTGCTTGGGGCATGGGCTGCTTTTTAGCTTGAATTGAAGGCTTGTAGAGCCGCTGGTGCATAGCCCAGCACTGAGCTAGAGGGCCAGCCAAAAGTGTCAACCTCACATGAGCTCATGTACTCAAGCCCCACTTCGTCAAGGAGTGTCTTCAGGGTTGAGAGCTTCCATGAGCTGGCTTCCTCGACACAGTTGCTTCATGTTGCTTCCGTGTTCTGGTTTACATCATGGCACTTTGTACAGTGTCCCACAGACTCCATTGTCTGGTATACTCCTAGTCACTCGTCAAGAAGGATGGGACATCATGGTATTGCACAGTGAGACATGCAACAGTGGTCGCAATCGCAATCATCTGCATAGGCTTCTGATGATACATCGTAAACAACGGTTTTGGCTGAGCCCGAAACCCGAAAGAGTCCAACCCCAACCACACCTACTTTAGGGCGTTTAGGGTTCGACTGAATCTGTTTTGCTTTGCCATCGCCTTTCCGAGTTTTTCAAGGCGTGCAAGTTGCCTTGTTGTTTAAAAGGTCCAGTTGCATCTTGCTCGAGCCGCTGTAGGGATACAGGTTCCCTTGCAAATAGGCTTTATGAGAGTGTCTAGAAGGGATTCGAGTTTGTTGCAAGGATGCGCTATTAAATGCAGCGTTGTCTATGTAGGATGCAGAGCTGAGACATTTCCTTCTGCAAAGGAGATTGATTTCAAGCTGTTTCAAATCACAATCTCAGCCTTTGATGCTACAACCAATCCTGCGAATAGCGCATGTTCAGATTCCGTCAGTCTCTGTCCCATCAGAGAGAGAACCCTAAACCCTAAACCCCTAAACCGTAAACCCTAAACCCTGTCATGTCCGAGTTGCGAGAGCATAAACCCTGTCTCTGTCCCATCAGAGAGAGGCCTACATGCCCGTGATGGTCCCCAATCGCGTGGCATGGACCTGAGCCTGATATCGGTCCATCAGGGCCTGACAGAAATGGGAGTTTCCGAAAATTAGGGTTTAGGGGTTTAGGGTTTAATCAGGGCCTGACAGAAATGGGAGTTTCCGAAAATTAGGGGTACCTCATTTGGGGGTCCTTAAAATACAGATCCTACGATTTAGGGTACTATCTTAGGATCCCCTATCTTCGGAAACCCCCAAATCGTACCGAAAGCACTAAAGCACAGCCATCACACCAATGCCTACCAAAAGACACGGACGTGTGCCGAAGCATGTTGATGACATCAGACTTTATGGAAGATGCCCCCTTCCTCCAAAAATTTGTTACGGTGTCACCATTTGCGTCTCAATGCACTTGTACTTTATTCAATGTCGTAAATAAAGCAACAGAGAGATGGCGGCTGACACAACTTCAGCGATTCTGAGACTTTCTGATCGGACACGGATTGTTCATGGATCGACTCTTTCTGCCTAAGCCTAAGCTATTGCATGACTCGTGTCGCCTAGACCGTCCTCCTGTCTCCAGCTTGGATCAGGCAAGTTCAGTCGGACGTTTATGGCGCCGATTATAGGGATGTAGCAATTATGGCAGCGGAGCCGTTGGCGGGAGTGGTGCCCGCGGCTGTGGACCAGGACGATGCCATGTCGAAGCCAGGGGCTATCGTACAGTTCACGACTGCAAGTTGGTGAATCTCAGTGATCCTTTTTGCTTTTTGGTGGCTTGGGCTTCCATACTTATGACAAATAGATATATATAGAAGGAATCCCACAACAAGTTCTTCCTTCCTACCTGGAACCAAGGCAATCTACTTCGTGGAGGACTGGGAAACTGTTCTGACCGTTGACATCATGCGACTGGGATCCCTGAACGGCGAGGTCAGCGCGGACTGGTTTACAGAAGATGGTTCTGCAAAAGCCGGACGACAGTACTACGCAGCAAACGGTCGTGTTGTCTTCCTTGATGGAGAATACCGCAAGCAAATCAAGGTCAACACTATCTATAACCATTTCTGGTCTCCAACGCTCGAGTTCAAGATCAAGCTTGCGAATGAAAGGGGCTGTTCCCTCGGTCGTTTTTTGAAGTCCTGTCGTGTGAAAGTGATTGATGGCGACACTTTTCCTTCAAGCGTGAACAGGGAGCTATTGCTGGAAGGTGAAGACGGCGTGCGACGCATTCGTGTCGTAAGCCTTCTGTGGCAATTCTGGAAGCTTTGCTTCACTCACGTGCACGGGGTCAAGATCCGGACCTTGGCCACACTATTCCTGGATGAGTTCCGGAATGCGAGGCGCATTTCTGTTCTCCTCCTGAACGTTTACATGGTGGACGTTGTTTTCAATACAGAAGATGCAACGACCCAGGAACAGCTCATGCTTGCCACTCGACAAGAGACGGCACTGATCGTTGGGGTATGTCTGGTCGCACCTCTGTTCCTTCAGCACGCCGCGACATTAATTAAGGCCAAGATGGACCTGAAGGGCCACATAAATATGTTTCTGCAGCGCGCCCTCTTCCGAAAGTACATGAACTACAGCGAAGAGTCCCGAAGCCAAATTCCTCCCTCTGCTGTGCAGGGCGCCATCACGTCGGATGCAGGAGATGCCGCGGAAAGCTACATGAAATTGTTGGAGCTTGTGTCGATCGTTGTTCAGCTTGGGATTTTCATCTACTTCACTCTCATGGAGAACCCTGAAGCTTTGGTGTTCATTCTCTTGATGCCTTGCTGCATGGTGATCTACTTCATCGTGACCGGTTTGATCCGGGGGCCCCGAAATCAGTGGAAGGACACTGAAGACTCGCTGGTGTTCCTGGTTGAAGAAGTGTGCCAGCGCTATAGGCTCGTGGCAGACTACTTTCGAAGGCCTCAGATGAACGATGAGTTTGAGAAGACAAGCGGCGAGCTGCGACAGGGAATTGTCCCGGACAGCCTGCGAGATGCCAACGACGAGATGTTCCCGCGATGGCTTGGCCCAGTCTTCATGGGCATCTACATCGCCCTCGAGGCGAACAGTGTCTTGGAGGGGCGATTGAGCCTCGGAACCTTCCTGGCCACGGTGGGCATCATGGGCGACATCAGTGACCAGTTCGGCGAGATTTACGCAATCATTCTGGAGGTGCGATCACTCTACGAATCGCTCGTGGACTTGACCGTGATGTTCAACAGTGCAACTGACCTCAAAAAGCAAAAGGAAGTCAACCGAAAGCGCCGCGAAGAATCCAGAAAGGCACGTGATGCCCTGTTTTCAGTGCCTTCCGATCCTGATGCCGATCCTACGACGGCCTTGTACAAGACGGACTTGATCCCAATCAGGCTCGACAAGATGAGTTACTCGTTGATGGATGAGTTTGGGGACATCACCAAAACACTCTTCAAAGACGTCTCGGTTCAAGTGGAGCAGGGACAGTTGATTGCCATCACAGGCGACCTGGGCTCCGGCAAAGCCACGCTGTTGCGGCTTCTGGGCGGTGTGATCTATCCGCAAGGAGGTCTGATCTTCATTCCGTCGCACCTCCGCGTGCTCCACGTCACCCGAGAGGCGAATATCGTGCACGGCTCGCCCTGGCGGAACTTGATTTTCGGTTGCCCCCCACCGGCCAAAATCGACCCCCAGCGTGTGCAGACCATTCTCCAAATGATGGGAATGAAGGTGACGCTTTCGCTGATCGAGGAAGACTTGGAGAAGCATGCCAAAGGAGAGCAATTGGAAGCAATCTCCGAAAGTTCCGGAGACGCTTGGATCGGCTCCACATCCTACTCGGAGAAGGTAAAGATCCACTTGGCGCGGGCTTTCATCATGAACCCCGAGGTGATGGTTCTGGAGCGCCCGCTGCACCACTACAACGCAGAAACAGCAAGAACCATGCTGGGGCTCTTGCAGGCCCACGTGAGGGAACGAGGGCTTGGGTTACCTGCGAAGGATCGGGAGCATCGTCGTCCCAGAACCGTCTTCTTTACGGCGGAGGAGAAGTCTCAGGCAGAGGCCTCGGATGTAATTTGGAGGATCACAGATCAAGATATCGTCGTCACGGACACACGCGATCTGATGGCCGAGGGCTTGAGCCCCGAGTCCGGCCTGGAGGACGGGATACTCCTGGAGTAGTGACCGGCACCGCATACCACCAATTCTCATCTTTCAGGGGTACACTGTTGGGATGATTCGGTAGATGCATGAACAGTAGCTGCTCAGTAGCTATCAGGCCTAGAATAGCTGTGGGACTTTGTACTTGGTGATATGCCCTAGCGCTGGGGCTACATTTGTTCCCTCTGCTCGTACTGCAAATTCAGTGGAGCTAGGATGTACAAGTTTTTCTGTATCACCTGCGCCCTGGCTAGCTCAGGCTACCAGAGTGTTTGCTTTCTTTTGGCATTTGGCCAAGACGGGCTTGTAGTTCCAGACATGGGGCTTTGGGTTTGGGCTACGGAATATGGCAAATCCTCCTCAGATCTCAAAGACGCAGGGCATTCGAGTAGTATTCAGGGAGATCACGATGCCTGGATGAATCTGAGAATCAGATTCATCATGCTCGTACATGCGTGCGCAGCCGTGAGACCGAAAGTGTTTATTAATGATCTTACCGATCTTGTCCAAGTACTTTAGGCCTACCCTGAGATCCTTTAGGCCCTGAAACCCCAGCCCGCCCAGCCCCCTATCGCCATAAGCTCTTCTTGTCCTTGGAAATACTAAACCGGTCCGACTTGCTTGAAACCCTTCAAGAACCAGATTCTCTGGAACCCGAAATGTATAGAACCTGTGCAGAAGCCTGTGAGAACCACCTAGTCAGATGCCCAAAAGACAATACCCAACGGAATGCATAGAGCCCTTGTGGAGCCAGACTTCTCAAAAACCTAAATGTATAGAACCCTCTAATTTTTAATGCCCTTAGATAAGGTTGTATAGTATATATATATATGTAATTATGTAACATCACATGAGAACCCTACATATTCTGATTAAGACGCTACTCTGACGATTCAAAGTCTCGTTCTAGTTCCTGTTGTGTTTTAACAGTGTTCATAGTCAGGATTTGGGGTCCCAAAAGGTGACCCCAAAAAATGTGAACTACCACGGAGACAACAGGTAACTAGCAAGGCAATTAAATTTTTCATAGCTCTGAGGTGGTTCGTCCGGCAGCGCCTCTTGCAGCGCCTCTTCAACCTATGGTGGCCCTCCCAAGGGCTCCATTGCAGGCTTGCCCAACCGGGGGGGGTGTTTGAGTCGCGCAGTTTAGAGTTGATGTGGGGTTCCCTCAAAAGGCCCTTCAAGAGGCTTCTTGAAGAGGTTCATGAGGTTCCTTGAAAGGCTCCATAAGGGTTCAGGGTTTGAGGTTTCGGGTGTAGGATCTTAGGATGTTTTACGGGTTTTTAGAGTTTCTAAGGGTTAGGAGTGGGGTCGGGTTTTGGTGCGGTATGTTGAGGTAAGCTGAGGAGGCAGAGTGTCGACCCTTTCGAGGAACATTCTCCTCAGTCTAAACAGTAGAATTGGAAGTCGTAGAAGTGCCGGCTCCATGGCTCCCCCTCAATAAAATGCAACATAATGATGACATAATGTAATAGAATGTATCAGAATGTAGTATAACAGTATAATAGCCACAAGCATCCGGCCGCTCCCCGAATGAGTACCGGGATGGAGTCGAACATTCTGCTTCTCAGGTGCAAAGACCCATTTGCCAACCAGGCTGGTAAGACTGTCACCCTTGGCATTTTTTGGTTGGGACCTCGCTGTGCTGAGTCTGCGCCCTGAGAGCATTTCCGGGTGGTTCATTCGAAGGATTTACTGTAAGCTCGAGCTCCAAAGAGGCAGAAGCAATGATTTCTGTGTTCAGACTCCGAGGCTCGGATTTATCGGTTCATTGTGCCGCAAGCCTCCGCTATCTTGCTACATCTTGTCAGCATGATTTCGAGCCTGCGGCTTCCCTAAACCCTAAACTCTGAGACCGAAAAAGGGACGTTTCAAACAAAAACCTAAACCCTAAACCGTGGGCGCAGGTGTGCAGACCACACTCTTCGGCCATCGCAAACCTGGGGCTTGGGAAGGCTGTGGCTTGGACTTCCTAAGGCCCTAAGGCCTGTTTGGTGAAACGATGAGAGGTGGTTTTCAGAGTCCTGAGCTTCTGATTGGCCACAACAACTTTATTTCCGGTGTACTTCTGTTCTGCGTCGCGGAGTCTTGGGGTCGGCATGCTTACGTGGACCCCGAACTTTCTTTCAAACCCCCCCCCCCCGCCTTGCCCACTCTTGCTACTTTGAGCCCGACTTAGGCTACAGCTTGGTGAAAACGCTGGGGAAGGGTTGCTTCGGCACGGTGCATTTGGTGAAGCCGAGAGACGGCGGGGAGGAGCGCGTCGTGAAGGAGGTCGGGCACTGCTCGCAAGAAGAACAAACAATGCTTCTTGCCGCCAGCGATGTGCCTTAGAGTCTAGAGAAGCATCGCAGAAGCTTCATGTCGAGACGAAGGAGCCAATCCAGAATGCTGCTCTGTCTCCTGCATTCAGGTGCCCTTCAAGCCTAACATGCCGCGCGAGTCGGTGCTGCGGGAGATTGAGAACATGAAGGCTGGGAGTTGAATGGAATTCGGGGCTGATAAGGAACCCCAGTATTACTTAGGCCCCTACAGTACCATGGCGCCAGTGACGGGAGCATTGGTGGTTTGGGGCCAAGACATAGCTTGTTTTGAGCCAACAGCCTACATGAATCATGTGACAGGCCATGGACCACCCCCACGTCTTGAAAGTCTTCGAGTATTACGAATCAATCGGAAAGCGGCTGGGCAAGCAATGCTTCAAGTGAAGAGCTACCTAGACCATGGATTGCGGTGCCTTTGCTTGGATGGTTGAGCATCTCAGCCGGATCCCATATATAACAAGCAAACAGGGTAGCCCGAAAACGATACTGTGCTACAGTGTACGGTCTAGGGGAAGGACTCCGGCAGCTGTGATTCTAGCGCAACCCAGGCTCAAAGGCATCTACTACAGGGGCCTTACTAATTACCTATACTATTTTGGGGGGTTCCTTATTACGATATTTGCAGTATAATGGGCCCCAAACCCTATTCTAATTATTAAGGCTTGTTAAGGCCCCTATTATCAGGCTGTGTCATAAGGTCGTAGACCCCTTTAATTCTATGGCCCCCCCCCCCCAGTAGTTTTGAAATAAAATTAGCGATAAGACTCCTTAAGCTTCCAATTCCAAAACTTCCAAGTGACGTGGTAGGATACACAAAGACCCAATTCTGGTTATTCTGGCCCACATATTACCAGCTTTTCTGCAAGCGGTACGACTTCGGAAAGAAAAAACCTTCAACCCAAGAGGAGCAAGCAGCAATCCCCACTTGAGGATTTGCATGGTGCTGGAGGCCTGCAAGGGCGGCGAGCTCCAGGAGTCAGAGCATAACCTTCTCCTTGGGAATACCTATGTCCTGAACCCACACATGGAAACTCGAGCAGCCCGTAAGCCTATACCCTAAACATCGACCCTAAACCGTAGCCACTTGGGCTTAGCTGTCTTGTTCTCTTGCCAAGCTCATCTTGCTCGTTCTCGATCCCGCCATGGCGCGTTGGACCTTCACGGTGGCTGTGTTGATGCTGATGCTTCCAGCATCGGCACGCCGGAATAAGGATGAGATCTTCACCATACAGGCCGAGAGTTCAGCTCGCTACAGGCGGACCGGAATCCTGGCTGTCCAGCGTGGGGCTGTACCAATCGGATGCTCAGTGGTGGGCAAAGAAGGAGTGGTGGTACATAGAGACTTGCGGTGCAACGCTCCCGTATCTCCAGCAGCTGCTCTCCGTGCTCACCGAGAAGATGTCCTGGCCCAAGGGTTTAGCAATTCCGCTGATGTTTGAGTACGCAATCAGCAGCTCGACCCAGATCATCTGTTCGCAATGTACAGCATTCTCCTATCCCAGCTCGGTCTCGCCAAGAGTGAAGCCAGAAAGCAAGCTGCGAAGCTTCTCGAGAAGGATGCGTCCCCGAGACAGGTCAGCCATCTCGATGGGGTGTACACCTGCAAAAGTATTTGCGTTGGCTGAGGATGAGTTGGAAGAAGGCCCAGGCGCTAGCAATGGAGGGGCTGTCGCGGGTTGTGAATTTGAGCTATTCGAAAGATACTACCATGGAGATGATGACGTTGAGACGGCGCTCGAGAAGGCAATCCCGTCCTCCTTTCACCAAGCTTCTCGCTATGCAGACGATGGTAGGAACTACACGGCCTGGCCGTTCAAGGAGTACTGTGGGGGCGATTGGGTCGCGAGGTGGACGGCAAGCCCAGTAGCACAGAAGGTGGCGGAGGATGGCAAGGCTTACTCTGCTGCGCAGTTCTTCATCCTCTTCACAACAAATGGCTGCTCGGACGATTGCGGACGCCTCCCTTCAGGTGGAAATGAATGGGCGCGCTTGTATTACATGTCGGATGCAGCAACCTGGGCAACACAAAGGCGCATTGCGGCGGATTGAAAGGTCTACACCTTCGACGAGCTTGTGGAGCACTACAAGTCCGAGTGGCAGCAGAAGTGGGCCGACGCAGCGTTGGCACTCTGCAAAGAGTGCACATCTGCCAGCCACAGCCACGCCTGATCAAGCGATGCTGAGATCACAAGAGCCGGTGAAGAAGACAGTACTGCCCTAGGGCCTAGGGCGAGTGTGCGAGTCGAAACATCGAGGCGCTTCAGTAAACAGAACATGAAGAAATGTCGTGCTTGCAAATGAAAGTAATTAGGTAGACAGATAGATGGACAGACCCTGCACCCAATGTCTATTCACAAACCCTTTCAAAACCTACGCTCCGAAAAAAGCCAGACGCGGAAAGCCAGAAGAGTTAGCGCAGGATCTCATCGCGGCCCATGCCCGGAGTGGCCTTGCACTTCCGGAGCGATTCATCTCCGAGGTGTGGAAGATGCTTCGCTTGTGTTTGGGTTGAGGGTATGGCTTCCGGAAGATTTCCGAAGGAACCTAAGGGAAAGAGCTACGAAGTGCAGATCTACCCTCCGAAGCCAAGAGCAGTTTGACCTCTTCTCGTCCTTAGAGTGATCCTATTCGGGCAGCTCGAGGTGATGGGCCAGTCGCTTGAGGCGATCTCCTACTGCCACAGCAAGAACCTCATCCACAAGGCGCATCGCAATGTTTGAGGTATGGTTATGGGGGTGGAGTGCCGGTGCTGGTGCACGTGCACGTGGTGCCGCTGGGTGTTGGTGGAGGTGGGAGTCTGCCAGTCGTAGTCGTTGTCGTAGCAGTAGTAGCAGTAGTAGTAGTAGTAGTAGTAGCAGTACCGGTACTGGTACTGGTACTGGTCGTGTGAACGGACAGCGAAGCACTGTCAGTTCGGAAGGTTGCACATACAAGAGCTTCTTGACGGCCCAGGTTGTACGGTACAATCGTATATGAATGACGACGTGAAGCAGTATAGCACTTGCCCCGGCCAGTCAATACACCAACATCATCAAGCTCAGGGTGAGGTGAGCAACATATCGAGATCAAATCCTCAAGCAAGTAGTAGAGTAGTAGCAGTAGTGGCAGTTGTTGTAGCCCCAGCCGCAGCAGCAGTAACAGCGGAAGGAGTAATGAAACGTAGCAGTGAATCAACTTGGTGCTGTTGGTGGTGGCGGTGTCGGCGGCGACGGCGGTGGTGGCGGGTTGGAAGAGGCTCACAGGGTGAGAGCACACATTGGCATAGAGATACAGTATGGTTTGGTGACATGTACATTTGGTGACGGCGCATGTCGGCTGTCTGCATACATTGGTTGGCAATTACATTGGTCGTGCCTTCGCACATTCGTCTTGTTTCAAGCTTTCTTCGTTTGATTGAACTATTTCAATGATACATAGGTTCATTCATAGTACATGGTAGTGTGTAGATAAGTTCGTAAGCTTTGCCTTGCATAAATCACTTGTCTTGCGCGCGCGGATAGCCTGAGGCCGTTCCTATTGTGCAAGTGCAGACGATGAAGCGTGAGAGAACCGTGTCTCAGAAGTCCCTGATGCACGGACTATTTCTGTGCTGTGCATTCACTGGCTCCCGCGTGGTCCTGCTAAACAGTCTAAGCTTTTGCCTCCAACCCAGCCACGACAGGACCTCAAGGCGGAGAACATCATGCTGCTGCCCCCGTGCCTGCAATGTGTTAGCTGGAAGCTGGAAGTTGTGGTGCTTTAAGAGCTTCTTGGTGCTTGACTTTGTGCCCACTTGTCAACATCATGTGAACTTCCATTGCCACTCTTGCCCCTAACAATGTAGGGAAAAGTCAAAGATATCATGTTCAGCTTTCTGGAAACTATCACTATGTTGCCACGACTACCAATTCCACTGTCCGAAGAGTTAGCCATGGCCCTGTTTGACACCCAGGCATCAGATTGACATCGCTGCGGGTGATCGCCCACACTGCATCATCATCGATCTTGGCTTGGCTGAGATGCACAGTGCTTAAATGGATATAAGGCTGGGGTCACCGCGAGTATGATCAAACTGTGTTCGGATGTGTTCGGAGCCTTACTGAGTTGCTGCATGTGGTCAAGTTTCGGGTTTTATGGTTCGAACGTCCTGATGTCCTGGTAAGGCTTTCGCAAGTGTGGGCTTCGGCTAGCTGTTTTCATGTGTATGTATGTATGTGTGCATGTATATGCACACGCAGATGTCTACATGGCATATTTGGTATTTCTGCATACCCTCGGAGCGAGTCAAGATTTCGTGAACAAGAATCAGTGAGGTGAGTCAGCTTCTTTCTGAGGTTCTTACCGAGTCTCCCAAGGGGGAAGATTTACGGCGGCACGAAGACGACCATGGCCCCAGAGGTGATGTTCAGCTCTCCGGCAAACCTTGCATTGGTTGTCTTCCCCCAGCACTTAACACCAAAGCTTCGTGGGTTCACAGTGTGCGGAATTGTAGAAAAGCTGGGTTTAGGTCCCAAGGCCTAGCTCAGATTGTCGGCTTTACCATGGTCAAAGTACCGGCACTCAGTGGAACCTTCTGTCTGTGATCCGGGGACGTTCGCTCCAAGACATTCCTCGCAGTACGCTCCTACACATAGAACCCCGTTTGACATCCAGACAACTCCATGCAACCTTGGCATAGCCATGCAATCCAAAAACAACCCTGACTCAACAGAGTCCGCAAGCCGAAACGCTAGACACTCAAGACCCAATACTCCAAATACCTTACCAGCATATTATGCTATAGATAATCCTATGCCAAAATGCATGATCTACTTCATCATACTATGTCATGCGATAGTATATGACCTTATGCTATATGATACTTCATTCTACCATATTATTGAATGGTACCTTCTGAAGCTGTAACAGAAGCCCTTGTGCGAAGTCTGCTGACTTCCAGCTGAGGCAACTTCGGCCCCAAGTGTGGGGCACTCAGTTTCCGAGGGGGGGGGGGGGNCTCTCGGTGCGTTCAGGTGGCTCAGGTGGACCACGCCAAAGACCCGGAGCCAGAAGAGGCTCGAATCCTTATGAAAAGGGTTGAAGGGTTTTAGGGCTTTATGAGTTTAGGGTTTTAGGGCGAGTCGCCCCATCGCTTAAAGTGGTGGGTGGTCGGTATCGGTCGCTGCAAGTCTTTCCCGGTAGAGTCGCTGCAGACCGGTTGCAAAGGGTTTTAGTGTTTTTAGGGTTTAGGGTTTAGGAGGTTTGCCTGGGGTTAATAGGGCCTAGGGCTTTGCCAGGGTTTGGTTTCAACTTGGGGGTGGTTTCTACAGAAGAATCTCAATGGGGGCTTTCTGGCGCTATATCTCGGGTCCGAAAGGTTGTCCTATTCTCTCGGAGCTCATAGGACTGTCGTACCGCGCGAGGTTCTTGAGGTGCTTGCTGGGTTCGCTGCGGTGTTGAAGGGCTGATGTTCTTCTGTGGGGTATGAGACTCTGCAGCAAGCCCACCGGAACAGTCAGTGTTGTTGCTGCTGCCAGGAATACTCAGCTTCAGCCCTGATTGTTGTGACAGCACGCGTCATGTGTTCCGAGTTCACGGCGTATCTCCTAGCTGGCTGGTGGTCAAACCAGCACGGACTTGAGTTCCCGGGCTTGGAGCAGAAGAAGTCTTGGCATGCTTCCAGACCAGGATAAAGGGGGTCGCAAAGCCTTAATACACCGAAGCCAAATTGGAACGATTACAGGGAAGACTAGAATTGGCCCTGCTCAAGGATGACACCAATAGAGAGGTGCACCGAACACCCTGTTAAAAATGGGGCCGTAATTGACTTAAAGACTGAGTTTCTCGAAGGGCCCTCAGCGAGACTGGCGCAAGGACTGGTGATGGTGTTGGCTTTGAGCATGTTCCGATGGCGCGATTTGGGATTTGGACTTGGGCAGAACCAGACAGAGGGTTCTTGGTATTCGACCTGCAGGGGCTGTGACAATCTGCCCCAATGCCGAGGTGATGTTTACTCTCTCGGCTGCATTCTTTTCCAGCGGCCTGTCTTGTATGGACTAGACATGGCGCGCGAACCACAAATCTTCGCTGGGACTGACATTGGTGGGATTGTTCTTTCGTGATTCAAAATTTGAGTTGCTGCCCATAGCATCATTATCTGAATGCAAGGTGTGTGTGTGTGTGCGCGTTTTGTTGCTTGGCAGCCTGGCTTGTGTTGTGACATCGTTATCATATCACCTGGAGTTGTCGTCTGTCCAACAGTGTGCCTACCTTAGGTTGTAGGTCCGGTTGTAGAGTTGTTCTTTCAGCTGCGAGCTTTCTGCGATGATGGGCTACCAAAGCACCGAACGACAGAGCGAGGATAAAGAGCAGGTGCTGAAAGCCTGGATGTACGCGTTTGGTCCGAAAGCCGCTGACATCAGTCAAGAGCGGCAGGTGACTGTTGCGTCACGTGTTGTTCGATTCTTCGGATCCCACTAGGATCATTCGGAAACGCTTGAATTTGAGAGCTCCCTTGAAAGTTGCGAGCACCAAGACCCGAGCTGTGTTCCAGACGGAGTTGCTTCACCTATAACCCCCGACAGTGCATTCGCTACTGTAGCAGCGAAAGCGTCGTCAAGACTCTTCTTCTTCGCCATCCGGGCCTCAGACTCATCATCCTTGAAATCGCAAGCGGCCATTCTTGGCAACGAATTTTCGGAGTAGCAACAAGGCTTCTCAGCGGCCAGCTTCCATGCGACCCCAACAGCGCGGACATGCAACGGCGGCTCCTGGGCTGCCGCAGCAAGGCCCAGGCAACGATCGCGAATTGAAGCTTTGGTACTATACTATACTACTACTATAATATAGTATAACAATATTAATCAGAATACTATAGCATAATACTGTAAGGGCCTAAGGGATCATCTTTGGGGCTTAGGGCGACTTCGCTCGAATCGACCGCCTGGGTCCATGGACAGTTTTGCAGTAGCAGCAGCATCAGTGAATCAGCAGCAATTGCCGTTTCTTGCCATGGCTGCATCATAGCCCTACCAGACAGTGCCGGGACTTACAGCACGAGCAGCCGTAGTCGTGAGTCGTGCTGGTGCTTCTTCCCGGCCCCTACATCATAATCAGATGTAGTATACATTGTATTAGGTATTCTACTATATACTGTGCTATATATTATGTCGCATATTGTGCTATACATAATAGAATGTCATACTATATTATATCATATTCTATTTTCTTACATACTGTTTTCTGTTATGTTGTGTATTCTGGTACGTATTATGTACCTGCAGGGCGTCAGGTCGTGAGTGGATTCCCGCCGCCGCTGTTCCCAGGGTAAACCTACTTTTTGCCCTAAGTCATCTTAGTAGCTGGGTACGTAACCTTTAGCCTTGTGGGGTTCATATAATCCTACCACATAATTGAGAATTTCACCTTATTGCACCAAGGCCACCAGCCGGGCAGCTTCACTAGTAGACCTACCATAATATAGCGTCACCATACTTATGATAGTCGTAATCTGTTACGCTATAGTATTATGATTAACATTATTATACTATATTATAGTAGTGTTATATTATAGTACCAAAGCATCAGTGGCAGGGCCCCTGATCACACCCGCTCCTCTGCAGGAGCGGGGCATCTTCCTGGATGCAAAGTTGCGAGGCCAGGTTCTGACAAAGCTCTGGGGGCTTTTGAGGCTGTAGGGTTTAAGGGAGTTCTGTGCTTTCGACGGGTCCTAGTATAGGGTGAGCAGGTCTTGGTTGGGGCTTTCGGGTTTCATGGTTTCTACTTGTGTGGATTTGTGACTTCCAGACCTCGCTTGTGACATCATTTTCCTGGCTTGGCAGCTTTCGTTGAAACCAGAGGCGAGGATGCATTCAACAGTTAAAGTTAAGTTAGTTGATGTCACAACGTGCCATGTGCGGCGACCACGTTTCCATACCTACCCTGTTCAACGGCACCGTGGATATCGGGTTATCCCATGTATCGTCCGAGCTGCGGAGATGGAGCCGTTACGGTGTTGATATCTGTGTGTTAGATGTTGCGAGGCTGGCATTAAGTAGACAGCTTCTGCACAAGGCCCGGACTGGCGCCTCGTCTCGAAAGCGTCGGCAGACTCCCAGGACGGTGGAGCTAGTAACTATACCGTACTATACTAAACCATACTATACTATATTCCAAAAGCCTATTCTTATGCTGCCCGGATCCCCAAACCTGAAATGTCGGACTACACGCTAGGATGACAAAACAACCTGGGGCAAAAAAAGAGATGTTCCGAGATCCTTCAGAATGCCCTCCGGTGTCCTTAGCTGCGTGATTCCATACTGTATACTCTGTGTATTGGGTGGTTGCTAAAGTGTCGTATTGTCTGAAGATTCTTTTGTGGCTGGTACGTAGGTAGTCGCGCCATGCCGACAATGCGCGATGCCATCGTACATAATGTGCTCCTGTTGACGACTAGGCATTATTGCCTCTTGCAGACTGCATTGAAGCTGTTACTTTGACAATTGTCGCTGCCATTGCGGCTATTGCTTTTGGGCTTGGTGATGCCCCTTCTTGCAGCTACATGCTGTACGACTTCCTCGATGCGATTTCATCATTCTTCGGGAGCTGAGTCGTGGTGTGTCTCAGACGGGGCTCTCTTGGCATGTCCGTTCTTCATTCGCAGCTTACATACCTCAATTCGGGAGCATCAGCACTCCCACCGAAAGCTTGTACATGTTGCGATCACAAGAGGTGAAGCTTGCAGACTGCAGGTATCTACGGGACCATGCCTTGGATGGAGTACATTGATCAGTTAGTCGCCGACACACTGCTCAGTTTATCCATCGCTTTTGCGTGTCATGATGTATTTCGTCAAGCTTCGAACGTGTTGGGACCGGTCGGAAAGGAAGCTCGAAGCCACACTGACAGGAGCTCGTTCGGCGGATGATGGCTCCTCAGGTTTGGCTCTCCTGTATTGCCGCTTTATCGGTTTTCCTTTAGACTTGATTGAGCTTTTCATGACGGCTGCGACTGCGAGCTCTGGCAGAGTTGTGTTTTGGTTGCGAAGGGTTTCAAGGCCTTGAAGCTTCCGTACATCTACGTGGAATCCCGGAGAAGAGGTTATGATCTTAAAACAACACTGAGGGAGTCTGAGGGAAACACCGGCGTAGTGGAAGGGGTTGAAACAATGATCACTTGCTCGTGGATGGTTCTTCCAGTCTGCGCAAATTGCGATCCCGACACCGTGAACTCCAACATTCCCAACCCCTTGACTCTTATCCGCTAATCTACGCCCCAAGCCCCTATAAACCGTATGCCCCTAAACACGACGTACCTGCAGGAGACAACGAGGCCGAGCTGTGAAGAGGCTTTGGGTCACAGGCCGGAGCGCCTCAAAGCACGCACCTGTCAGGGGTTCTCAATATTGGGCGTACGGGTTTTATGAGTTTTTTTTACGGGCTTGCGTTGGCATGTCAGATTTGTCAAGAAGCACCGTAACAGAGGGCGGGACACATTCAGCATCGGACACATTGCTTCAGCGAAGCACCAAAGCTTACGAAGCTCCAAGCAACCTCATCAGGAGCTCCTGTCACATCTATCTTCAATGAGTGCAATTGCACCTTCAACAGCTCATGAGGGTCGCGACTGTAGTTGTCTCTTCTGCAGCCGGCTTATCGCTTTCGTTGATACCGTCATTAGAGCCATGGACTTTCGCCAAGTCGTGAAGGAGCATCGACGTTTTGCCCTCGCCGTCCAGTTTCTCTTGGCTCTTTCCATACTTGCATACCGCGCTTACAGCATATTCGCATCGGCAGACGCCCCGCCTGTTGAGGCGAGTTGGAGGTATGCAAGAATTTTGGTGAATGGGCATTCTGCCACCAAGATCCTGCAGGTGCTATGCCAGATATTGCGGGACTGGCATGTTACGACAGCTACAACGGTGACGAGATCATAAGTCCTTCAGGTCTTTCTCCGAATCCAAAGTCGTCCCAGGCAGCTGCCTTGCGCCTCTCCCGACAAGTCATCTCTTTTGACGGCAGACGATTCAACTGCACAGTCGCAGATTTGCAGACCGGGCTGAACATCTCGATACCAGGAATGTTCTCGCTTTGCTCGTACATACATTTTGCTCGTGAGAAATGCAGGAGTTTGGCAAGTAATGCATCCAGTCTACAATGGTCGGTACCATGTCCTGAAACTCACATCATACGTGACTGGAGTGAACTTTGGATATTCAGTTGACAGGCTTGTACATTTCAGCACGGCATAGTGGCAATGTATCCAATGTTTGTCGGTGGAAGCGACTGGACAATCCATCGTCGCCAGTCGGGCTTCGGGGGGTATTTTGGCGATGGGCGCTATTCTGGTGCATTTGTCTTTGTTCTTGAGGATGGGCTTATTCCCGTGAGCATGAAACTGGGTGTAGTTCCGCAGTTTTTTGCCTTGCTTACAGCCTTGGTGGTTTTGTATCGATGTCGTTCCTGATTTTTGGATTCATCTTTGTGAAGCGCTATCCCTACAGTGACATTTCACGGACCTACGAACAGCGCACACTGCTTGGTTATCCCAGGGACGGAAACCCAGTTTGTTTCCAACCCGGTGTGGAGACGGCTCACAGGACTTCGGCACCAACAGTGGCGTCTAGAAACAATGCCGTGTCGGGCGTGAGCACTGTGGGACTTATGCAGCAGCATCGCCATCAAGGGCCCGAGGCTGCTATGCACGGCACCAGAATGCCGCCACTTCCTCCTGGCATTGCATTGCCAGCAGGTTACAGACCAACAGAATAGTCGGCGGATGTTTGGATATCATTGCCAAGATCTGGCCTGCCGCAGGCAATTGCCATATTTGTTTGTGTTCTGGGCGCTTCCTGCATGTCTTGCACATGTGGGAGTTTCCGAAAATAGGGGACCCTAATATAGCACCCTAAATAGTAGGATCCCTATTAGAAGGACCCCCAAATAAGGTACCCCTAATTTTCGGAAACTCACGTTGCCGGCATCGTTCTCTCCTGGACACCCAGCCCCACAAGCACTGCGACTCTACCTGTGCAAACCCCCTTGATGTGGTGTTGCGGGATTTTCCAGTAAAGTTCTGTATCGCAGCAAACCTGAAAAGCAAAGTCCAACTTGTTCAGCAAAGCAGCGGGCAAAAAAGTCACATTCACAATAATTGCGATGCTGGAAATCCTAGGCAAAGCCAACACACAATACATGAATGTTCTGAAACCACCATAGCAAAAGCAACCAGGCAAGGAGCACAAGCAGGACAAGAGTTGCTCAAGGTTTGGGCTTGAGAGGCTTTGTTCATTGCTACTTGTCGGAATACACAGACGGTCGAGAAGAAACTGGCAACCAGTAGAGGCATTCCGTCGGGTCAGCTCGTGCGAATAACTAGCTGTCTTTATGAGAAGTTATGAGATGTCAGGAAGTTCGATTCCAGGTTTAACCGTCGAACTGTCCCTCACCTGGAAGGCAGGTAAACACGACATAAGTCAGCTGAGCCCATGAAGCTTCAAAGGCCCAAGCATTTTCGCCGGAGACTGCGACCTCCCTCGGGCTGCCCCGGTTCAGTCTTCGAATGGTTGCGGGTTTGGGGTTTGTCTCGAATGTCAAGGTATGTGAACATGTACGCAGGTACATGCAGATTGCCGGTTTCTTTCTTCCCCATGCCTAAGCGCGCATTTCAACACATGCTTTTACATGCAGCATCATCCTGCAACTTTATATCTGTCTGCATATTTAACGGTTGTAATTGCTGTATACAGAGAACACCGGAGACAGAGTGAGAGTTCCATGGTGGTTCCTGAGCAGCTTGCACACATCATCTTCGCGACTGTGGAAGCTTTCGGGCCTCGATGCTGTTTCGACAGTAAAGTGGTGCAGTGCAAAAACAGTATACAGGAGAACAGCGACTCGTTCAAGGCATACTCAGAAGTCTGTATAAAGATCCCTTGTTATTCTGCCCAACTGACCAGATGGCATCCCGCAAGGCTGAGAATTCTTCAAGGTAAACGAGCACCGCTATCTAATCTTGCCTGTTCGTCTGGTGCAAGTGTTAAAAAAACTATCTTACCGTGACGCTCATCTCTTCTCACCATTCTTAGTAGTGTAGACTTCCGAGTCTTTCGAGTTTTGCAAGTTTCCATTGTTCCAGTGGGTGAGGTGGCTGATTGTGGCCCTGGGGCACCTGCTCCTGATTTTTTGGGCTGACTCGTAATTGAGATCTAGCAGCACATCCTCGCGACCGGAGATACGACATAATGCTCCTGTCGCGTTCATGCACATGTCTACGCATGAGAAAGGGTGTCGTTGCAAACGGTCTTTCTTGGCAGGTGCAGATTTTAGACAGCAGCCGCCCTAAATCCTAAACCCATATATCATATTTCAAAGCCCTCCAAGGCTGGGATGAAGGTAGGTGGGGTAATCCCAAAATAAGAGTCCTTATATAAGGGATCCTTAATCCTTCCCACCTTTTGAGGCCTCCAAGCATAAACCCGAAAGCAGGTGGTTCCAAATGGCACGTGGCTCGTCAGCGGTGATCCCTGCAGAGCAGCTCCAGGCACACGGTTCAGGGTTTAAGGTTTAGGGTTGTCAGCATCTGCTGAGCAAGGATACGAGCTTGAAGTGAGTACAACACACACCTAAACCGGTACTGTACTTGTTAAGACCCTCCCCTACTTGTGATGGTTTTAAGATGCTTGCTATGCTTAACAGTAACCCCTGCGACCCGAAGACTTGAAGCATTTAGTTGCGAGAGCGTAACCCTACAAGCCCTGAATTTTCAAGCGTGTTTTAATGTCAAGCTTTGGTCGTGTAGGGGCCGAGTTACGGAAGCAGGAGCCTGACAGTTTGGAAAATCGGTTTAGGGTTTTACGATTTTTTGGGCTTAGGTTAGGATTCCCATGCCCTGAAAGTAAACCCTGAACCCTGCACCCCAGGAGAGTCCCCTCTGTGAAGTATGATGGGCAAAGTATATCCGGACCTTGCGATGCCTCGCCTGGAGTGTTCGGGCTGCCCAGTATGGAGATCCCTTGAATAACCTGTACCATTCCGTGGGGTTCCTCATTCTATTTATACTGCAACGTACCCGAAAAAGCCTATTTAATTAAGAGGCTCCTACTCAGCCATGCAGGAGGCAAAAAATAGAGGCTCCTATGCTAATTCTCCCAAAGCCCTGTTCAAATTCGAGAGAGTCTGTGGCTTCCTGAATCCAGGAATCCCAGCCTGGATGGTACCGGTTTAGGGTTTAGGGTTTTAGGGTTTAGGGTTTAGGGATCATCTCGTTAACCCATGACTCCCTCTCACGCTTTATATCACATTTACAGATGCTTCGTTCTGTGGCTTGTGTTCAGCTTCTCGTTTCGGAAAATGCTGCGGAGGCATACCTACATACAATCAAGGACNAACCCATGACTCCCTCTCACGCTTTATATCACATTTACAGATGCTTCGTTCTGTGGCTTGTGTTCAGCTTCTCGTTTCGGAAAATGCTGCGGAGGCATACCTACATACAATCAAGGACATCAACTCGCATTATGTCAAACGAGATCTTGTAGTGATTGCAGAGATAGTTCCAGTTTCTTGGCTCGCTAGCGTTTGGAACCTCAGTCAGCAGAACTGAGCTTCNATTGCAGAGATAGTTCCAGTTTCTTGGCTCGCTAGCGTTTGGAACCTCAGTCAGCAGAACTGAGCTTCAGAGCGTGGGCGGACTTGCTGGCTGACACTGAGAGCCCAGCTGCAAAAGGGATCATCTCGTAGTGTTGAGCTTTCGAGTGCTCGTAGACGGATGGTGACTCCACATACAAACTTGTATCTAGCAACTCTGAGCTGACATCGACTTCCCTTTAAAATGATAAGAGTGAACATATTGGAACCAGAAAAGCAGCGGTCAAACATTTGGTGGGCTTGTTCAAAGCTCTCTCATGTCTCTGTGGTGGTGATGATGATGATGATCATCATCATCATGCAACTACGGCGACAGGCCCTGGCCAGATATCGCCAACACAGCGCCTTCCAGCGGGCCTTGATGGCTAAGGCCAGCAGTTGGCTTCGCATGCTTCGGATGTCGGCTTGGCTTGGGTTTCTGCCGGTTTCTGGGGAATGCCGCACCTTGAGTTGACGGCATGTGGGGTTCGCCAAATAGCTCAAGCGAGTAGGTGTCGAGTCGGAATTCAGTACACGTAGCCTCACAGAGAGTTGGGACCTGCAGGTAACCCGAGTGCTGCCAGCAGGTTTCATGCAGTGAGACGGATGGAGAACCGATGGACTCAGCAGCCACCATGCCACTATGGTGAAGCAAGTTGAAGCATAGGAGCTCCGCACCTATATCTGCAGAACCTGTCGGGGTAAAGTGAGCTCGTGATTATTAATGGTCCCCTCAATAGAGCTAAACTCGGCCCGGAACTCAATAATAAAAGGTCCCCTCAATAGAGCTAAACTCTGCCTGCACGTAATAATAAACCACCCCTCAATAGTCCTAAAACCCGTCCCGGTTTAAAATTTTTAAGGTTTAGGTAAATAAGCACTCCTACTACTGTACTACTGTATTACTAAGTGTACTACTACTGAGAGCCCCGGCCCCCGAACAACTTCGACCCCGGCCCCCTCAAACAACTAAAGATCGCCATTATTATTGCGTGGCCTGAGTTGTTTGGGGGGGGTTTTATAATCAGGAGACCTCTTTAGCAATGGAGTGGTCTGAAAAGCATGACAGAAGAGCTCATTCTGGCCACACCTGTTCGACACGGAAGCCAGGTGGCGACCAAGATGTCTACTGCGCAAACAGCGGACTTGGTGGCAGAGTTCAAGGCAGCCCCAGATCATGGGAAATTGTGTGGGTGCCTACTGAAACCTTCACAGTAACCCTCATAGGACCTACTATCATAGTAACTGTATGTAACTATAGTAACCCTTAAAGTATATGGTAGTCTTTATAGTAACTGCAAAGGTAAGCCGTGGAGATCAGGGCCCTAAGAGTGGTCGCAAGGACCTTAGTCGACCCAGCTGTGGCTCTTTGCGCACGGCGGACCTGTCGACCGGCCGCAAGAAGTCGGGTTTAGCGTTTTGGGTATGTACCAGAAATAGGGGCGTCTGGAGAATTCGGAAAACACACTACCCAAGCAGCCCCCCCTACACATGTACTCATTGCGATATCCCCCCAAAAAAGGCTACTCCAATTCTTAAGGCAATCTATGCAGACTTCAGGATCGCTTAAGTCGGATTTTTGGTTGAGAGTGGCTTTAGCAAGCAGGTCTTGGGGGGCAGGGAACCCATCATTCGGAATCATTCGGTTCAGGGGTTTAAGGTCTAGGGTTCAGAGTTTTTTCGGTAGACGTTCAGGCGATTGCAGAAGTCCTGATGCCAAGAAAAAGGTTCAGGGAGCCTATCATTCACGAGAAGTTTGCATGTTGAGGTCCCAGAAGCTGAACCCGAAGCTCGATTTATCCGGTGGCCCCAGGTATCTCTAGTACAGGAAGTTTGGAGCGCTTGGTAGCAGTGGTTCGTAGTAGTAGTAGTAGTAGTAGTAGTAGTAGTAGTAGTAGCAGTAGTAGTAGTAGTAGTCGTAGTCGTAGTAGTAGTAGTAGTAGTCGTAGCAGTAAGTGGTAGTAGTAGTAGTAGTAGTAGTAGTAGTAGTGGGAGCAGCAGTAGCAGAAGTAGTAAGTAGGTCCCCAAACCAAAAACTAGGCCCTAAACCTAGAACCTCGTCTGGCATGTCCGAGTTGCGAGAGCGTAAACCTAGAGAGGGTGCAACGTGTTTTTAGGGTTGGTGTGTACCAGTTGGTCCTTAGTTTCACGTTCAGACCCTATGACCATATGCCGCGCCTCGCCCGGATTGTCCGAGTTGCGACCGCCAAAACCTCAGCCCTGTTAGGGTTTAGGAGTTTAGTATTGAGGGTTTAGAGTTTAGTACTGAGGGTTTAGGGTTTATCAGAGCACAACCATATAAGCCGAGGCAAACTTCCTTCGAGTCCCTTGGCCTGACCCCGCGCGACGCGGAGACCGCGGTCAAAGCGCTGGACGTCGACGGCAACGGCTGCGTGGAGTTCTCGGAGCGGAGCTGGTTTAATATATCGAGCTATGAATAATTGCGAATAGCACCCCTTTTAATTAGTCCCCTTAAGATTGCACAACAGACATTATAATACATACTATGATACAGTGTACCCCGTCCCCGTCCTAACAATTAATGCGCCTATGGTGGGGCTTAGGGTTTGCAAGGTCATGTCTTCGGCTGGAGTACTCCATGACTCTTCTCCAGCTCGTCTCCAATCTTCAGACTTTCTTTGTCTGCACGAGCGTTACCCCTAGGGAGGAGCCCCCGCTCCCGACAGCCGAGTATCCAAAGCCAAAGCTATGACTCTTCACAGCCTCAAACCCGACGATAAGCCCATTCGAGCTGCAAGTGCGTCTGGCTGCGAAACGAAGTTCGGACAACTCGTGGTCCCGTCTTTGTAACACGTCGAACCGTTTTCGTCTGTCTGAGGCTTGGCAAGGGATTAAGCGTCCGAGCTGGCAGTGAAATAGTGTTTCTTCTCGTCCAGATTCGTGGCTTTGGCATTTAGGAGAACTCTTCGCGAAGCACATGTCTTCCCGCCGATGCAAGAGCTAAGCTAACCACCGATCACCGGCCGCCACCATCCCAACACAAACAAGCAGCAACAGCAGTTCAGTTGTTGTTAGTTAATCAAAAAGTCAGTAGATGTCGGTCTCAGCGAGCACTGCACTCAGTTTCGCGAGGAGTTCGTGGCTGCCTGTATCGCGACGTCGGGCGAATGGCAGAAGAAGGCCCTAACCCCTGCCTTGCCTGCCTTGTGCCAGTGTGAGTGTCCACAAAAAGCAATTCCAGACCCTAACCCTCCGGAGAATGCCTTGTCCCTTAACATGAGAAGGCGGCAAACCTCTCATGGGTTTTGCTGACGGGTGGCGTGTTTTTTTGGTATCCTCGTGGATCCTACCCTTTCGGATCTTTAATAGGGTGCCCTATGTTCCGATGGTCCCATCGTTTTGGTGGTGCGAGTTCTTCGGTCATCTTATGGCTGCTAGCCTGAGCTGTTGGTCTCAACCTAGCCTCATCCGCTCAGCGTCATTACGAAATTCGCAGCTGCACCCGTCACAGCAGTGTTCCCTCCCAAATCTTAAACCCTAAACCCGAAACTCCAAATACCAAAACCCCGAGCTGAAGAGGCAGTGAAGGTCGCCTGGCACGAGTTTGACACGGTGGGCAAGGGCTGGGTGGAGAACTCTGACATGGTCAAGATGCCGCCTGGCTTCTACACATCTACCTTTTTAGGATCTCGCACCACCACCTCGACGACCATCCTCAACCTGCCCAAAAGTGTGACCGAACGACCCTAACTCCTTAGACTTGAGGAGGCATAGTGCTTTGCGTAGTGTAACACATGTCGTCCTGTGCTGACGGTCGTGGTAGCGGGTGTTGCACTTTTTTCCACAGCCTCGTCTAAGTATTGCCTCCACCCAGGCTCCATTTGAGCGGCCTCGTGTCTGCAAACACCGATGCGGATGCCCTCGTGCGGGCCATGGACAGCAAAGGCACGGTGTGAGACGTTCGGGGGTCCAACATGCGATTCTTCAGTTCAGGCTGGAAAGATTTGAGGCTGGCCTCGGGGAGATTTGGGTGTCCGTCCATCGACTCCTTGTGATATGTGCGACCTCCTCACAATTCTGCTCACCGCATTGTGGTGTCGAAGTCTAGGTGCCGCAGGGATCCGCGGAGATGGTTTCAGCATCATGAAAGGCAGCAATTATAGAAGCATGTATGGCTACAAAAGTATTCCTTAGGATTGCGCAGGGTTCCTTTTCGTAAATATACTATGAATATCCACCCAAAAGCCTATTCTGATTATGAAGGCCCCGACAACATATTGCTAGTTGCATCCTCGGGCAAGTGCTGGGCCCTCATCCGAAGCCCTCTTCTTGCAATGTTCGTCGTTGCTAGGTACGAGGGGCAAAAATCCAGTTTCACCTCAAACGCACATCCCTAAACAGCTCGGGATTTGTTTGCAAAACCCCTAGAAAGGCCCTAAAACCTTCGAACCACCGAGATGTTTGCACTTCGCAGGTCTTGGCCGTGTCGCCTATCAGGACTTCCAGGCGTACTTGGAGCATGAGCTGCAGCTCGTGGACAAGGCTAGCCTGTTACAATACTAAAAATACCAAGTCTAAAAGTTATATGTCGGAATACTGTGAAAGGGAAAACTTAAGGTGACTACACTGGGAGTACGGTGGGCTTTCTGGACCAGTTTGATCAAGAGCCTCGCGAGTGCTTGAGATGCGTGAATTCCCCAGTGTGGAGCCCCGCTCCTTAGCATGAATTGCTTTTGCTTCGCAAAGGTGTCGCAAGGCCAAACAAGAGCAAGACAGTAGCGTCAAGCACTAACCACCGGGTAGAAAAAGCCGTATCGGTTCGCCACCATGCTGAGCAAGATGCAAGCTCGTACTAGGGTGATCTGGCACAATCAAACCCAAGCCTCAGCACAGGCATCAGGTTCGTGTGATAGCAAGCTGATGAGTTTCTGGATGTCAAAACCGCAAGTTCAGCATGCCAATCTTGAGGGCTCAAGTGATCTCCGAACATATAGACCCAGCATGAAGCACTGTATCCCTAAACCCTATAAAATCCCAAACCCTATAAAAACCCTTAACCCTCTAAAACCCTAAACCGTATAAAGCAGTAAACTTTAAACCCTCTAAAGCCCTAATCCTCCATGCTACCGACTGCAAGCGCAAGGCCGAATCGGTGCTTTCTGAAGTTGGACAAGCCGCTCGGATTAGCGAAGAGAGCGCTGGAGCACTCAAAGGGCTCAGACATACCGAGAAGTGCCGAAGCTTGTGTCTGAGGGGCGATGATGCCCCAACCTCTCATCAGTTGTGAGAGTCGAAAACCTGAAGGGTTCAGCCGGAAAGGTTGGCTATAGACTTGTCCCCCTGTCCCAGCAGGCAACATAGGATTTGTTCGTACTGTACTTCGAGTCAGCAGGGAGAGTAGCCTTGTGGAAAGGCACTCACTCTCCGCAGGCCAGGCAAAACGTGCTAAACCGACCCAAACACCCCATACATAACCTGTATATGTAAGATTCACGGACGAACTAGAAGAACCAAAGCTCCTCAACACTCTTGGAAGCCGCACTCGTACAAAGAGCAAGACAACGGAATGAGCGTGCTGAGCGCTCCACTGTGGTAGTTTGGGCCTGAACGGAGTCAACCTCATGTGGAAGATGCGTGGAAGCTTGGCAGGCGCCAGCTAGCGAGAGCAACCACCTCGGTGCCCGTGGCTCCGTTGGGCTTCTTGGCACGAAGTGACATTTGTGCAGGGCATGGCTCTTGTAATGCGGCGGCAGTCAGCTAGGTCGACGACAACAATCGGATAAATAGATTCGATGCTTAAAGAAGAATCGGAACAATTTTTCCACACACACATATATATATATATATACATTCTACGTGTATATAATCTACTTATAATATAACATAGTGTGATTTTGTATTACAGAATATTCGCACATACATACGTATGTGCATATATACATTCATTTATGCAGTGTGTACTTACTTCTTGCTTTACTCGTATGTATGTCTGCATGTATACATATATGTATACGTACAGATGTATGTATATGCAGATGTACATACATACATCTGTACATATATATATATATATATATGAAGCATAGAGAATGTTCCCCACACACACAGACACAAACACATATATATATATATATATATACACATATACATATATTCATCATACTAATACGTAATAAACTTACGTACTATAATATAACATAATATGACATTGTATAACAGAATAGCATCTACTGCAATGCATTACAATACTATATTTTTGTACACAAATTTCGCACATACATACATATGTATAGAAAACATTTATTTCTGCAATGTGTACTTACTTCTTCATTTATTGTATGTATGTATGCATGCATGCATGTATGTATGTATGCATGTATACGTATACGTATACGTATAGATGTATGTATATGCATATGTACATCTGCACAGGTACATATTGAGATCAGCACTGCATCCCATGCTTTTGCAGGCCACCCGGTGCCGAAAAAGCCTCGACGCTGACTTTGTCCCACCGCCGCGGCATCACACGGACCCTTGACCGACTGAAGCAGCGTTGACAGAAGCTGAGGCCTTAAATCTTAAACCCCAAACCCTTAAAGAAACCTTAAACCCCGAAATCCTGAATCCTTAACAAGTACGGATGTCCTTGTCAGTACGGTGGGTACGGTCCTGAACGAATCAGACGTTGACTGCACGAGCAGCCACAAATACGTAATGGTCAGTAGCAGTCGTATATATATATATATGTGTGTGTGTACCCATACCAATATCTATATCTGTAATTAGATGCTGACGCAGTGAGGCGAGTGATCCATTCTAGGCCGTAAGGGGGCCAGCTTCCACCGAAGGTGTTGAGCCCCGGCTCCCATTGACTTGATGAGTTGTTGCTGCGACTAATATAGGGGCGTAGATAAACTACCTACAAATAAACTACCTATACTAGTTTGGGGGCTCCTTATTCTAACTATAGTATAATGGGCCCCAAAACCCTATTCTAATTATTAAGGCCCCTATATTATCATCCGTCACTGCCTCGGTTGCTCAGGAGTTGAGCGGCACAGACTGCTGCAGGTGGCATGCACTTGGCCCGCACTTGGGGATACGAACAATCGCATCATGCAGGCTCTCATCGTAGAAGTGAGTGAGCCGTGAGACGACAACGCTTCTGTACTTTTTCGTCTGCACACAATAGGATAGGCATTGTCGGCAAGGGCATGCCCACACCGCTGGGCGTCGGGCATCTTGTCGGATGCGTTTGAGTAGATTTCCTGGCTTTCGCTTGTCAAGGGCCGGTCCGTACAACGTTCCTCTTGCAATCTAGCGCGAGCTTTCAGTCTGCTTGCATGTGCAACAATTCTGCAGCACATGCCTGACGAGGTCCGATCTCAGGGCGTGCGAGCTGACGAAGCTCTAATTCTACAAGACCTGCCCAGACAGTGTTGTACATAGCCTGCTGACATGCTTCTCTAGATGGCCGCGAGGCTTTCTGCAGACTACATAGGCAGCTGCGCGAAGCATCATTTGACATGACACCGATAGCATTTCAGACCGTTTGCTCATGTAGACAACTGCAAAACTGTGCTAGGTAGGGCTTTGGGACATTTTACATTTTCCCTTATTGGGATGAAGAGGATCTTATTTTGTAATATTTTTCAAAGGCTTTAAAAGCGCCACCTAGTGTGGCTGCCTTCGCGACTGGGGCCCCATTCAAGTCACCCCAAGTGCGGCTCTGGGACCCGGGGACCCTGGGCGATGTCCAGTGAGTAGGGAATGACAATGACACATACTTTGGCGCTGCACGCGCCGTGGTGAATGGAGGTTGACGCAACTTGCTGATGACATGGGGCCGGCACATTGCAGTCCTCTGCAGCTTGAGGTGTAGAACCGTAGAATGTTGCATTGAGTGCGCACCTACCTCTGCGGCGATGGACGGGCCACGTAGTAGAGGGCACCCGGGAAGCAAAGAAGCAATCCATCGACACTACACTGACATTCTGCGCTCTGCAGATCAGGATCGCAGTGCCGGCCCTCCGTAGGTCATACATACCATGGCAGTCACGCCTTCAGAAGTTTCCTACCTATACAAGACAAGAGCCCGAGCCTGGAGAGGTACGGATTACAGCAGCTTCTAAGAGAAAGCCATATATGCCCTCGTACAGACTCTGCCCCCTTACCCTTCAACCCCTGGCGATGCGTTTCTGCCTGTATGAATTCAGACAGAGTGAGGGACTTGTGATGACATGTCGCTCTTGGAATTCGAGGGATCTTGCCAGCAAGTCTTGCTGCTACGGCTCAGCTCCCTCGGAGGTTATCGTTTTGGGTGTCATGTATATGTGTATATATATATACATATACATATCAATCTAGGCGTACATGCTGCGAAGCTTGATAGAATATAGGGTACCAGAAGCGATGTTGCGCACATTGACACTTCACTTGTTGGCCCTGTGTATTACAGAGACATGCTGAGGAGAGGCACGAGACTTTCTCTTCCTCGGAGCCCGGAGGGCTTGCGTGTCTCGAAGAACTCAGGGATTACGGTTCGAAGGTTTAGGATTAAGGGGCTTCTGTTTCGAATGTAGTTGCAACGATACGGTGTCTTCAATCTCGTCTGTTGAAAGCTTTATGTCCGTCCCAGTAGCAGGGACTAGCAGCCTTGAGAATGATCCTGGAAAGACCCGCACAGACGGATGTTGACCCTTGCAACTATAGGTCTTAATTAGTCGGCAGGACAAGTGCCAGCTAAATAAGGCAGAGATCTTGGTGATGACTCGTGCTATGACCCGCGATCCCAGAGTGTGCCAGAGTGCCACCTGATAGGCTTATAGGGTATCGCCAAGATTTACGGCATGCCAGGCTGGAAAATATCAGACAAGCCACAAGGAATATACGCTTAGCAACAGCTTCCCTAGGCGTTCTTCCAGATACACACACATGTGTATATATATATATATCATAACCTTTGCATTTATGTGTGTGTATAGGTAGGTATATAGATATAGACACATATTTCATAGAAAGCCATGGAGTGACAATGAAGTGTATAAGTTGTCCACCGGCCTTTCAGATGCTGCCCACCCCGTACAAAATACCCTTCGCCCGGGTCTCTGCGAAATCACCGTCATTCAACGGATCATGCAAGGAGGGACCCTAAGAATTGGGGCCAAGGTGGAAGTGTAAGATGTTACGAGGGATTGCTTTTGCAGGCATACAGCAAATCCAACTGATGGTCGCCAATGTGCACTCTGCCGGAGCACCGACATTGGGTACGGCGGTGTTGGTTTCCCGATTTCCTTAGCCCCTAAAACCCTGAACCCTAAACTGGCCGCACCGAACGATGCTGCCCTCTGCATTCCGCTATAATCATACAGTCAGACCTCGCGAGCGGGCATAGACTTCCACTTCCAAGCAATGCGAGGGGGAAAACTAACTAAAGTCTAAGAGTCTAAGAGGTGTCTGGGTAGGCGAAGATCAGAGCCTCGGGGACGCGCGTCTCCCCAGGAAAGGTGGCTTGCCTTACGAGAGGCAGCCAATTTGGACCCAACTGTGGCAGGAGATGATCTGAGAATTACGGCTCAAGACTGCACCCCATTTCGCAGCTGCTATCTATGCATTCAACATTATTGCTTACCCTCGGTTTTTGCGACAGGGATTTGGGGCTTCGGGTTTCCATCTCAGGTTTGGTGAACGTAATCGTGGAGTCTCAGGTCTTGGCTTCGGGGTTTGGAGCAGTGACGTGGATAGGAAATATAGCTTAAATCATAACATGAAGCCCTATATAAGTTAAGCCATATTCCTTAATTAAGGGGTATCGGAGGACTCTGATTTGCAGGGCCGCAGTATTTAACATTTCGAGAGTCTGGGCGTAAGCTTTCAGGGCGGGCTGCCTTTGCCTTATATAGGGGGCCTTTTTAATGACCAATACTATTTTGGGGGGTTCCTGAATATACTTATAGTACAATGGTCCCCAAAACCTTATTCTAATTGTTACGGCCCCTGTAGAATTCTGATTCGCCGCAGCTCAGTGTGGATTCAGCGTCCGAGCCGTGATCTCCTGCCCCTCCCTGGGAAGATCCGGATCAGGGGCAGCAGGGTGAATCCTGAACCTTGCAGTCTCCGAGACAGTACAGCAGCTGAAGAGGCTGGCCCTGCCTTTTGGGAAGGCCACTTATCAATGCAGGATCGTCCAGACATCCTATCACCCACCGTAAGGCCGCAGTCCCCGTCATTAGGAAGCCTCCATTGAGCCTCAGTTGAACTTCCGTGAGCCCCTTTGGGGCAGGGCCACCAAATAAAGTGCATGCATGGCCGAGCGCTGGAAGCCCTCAACGAGCAGCAGTGCCAGTCTTTGGGACCGGATCTTTGTTACCGGACTGCTGTTCTTCTCATTCTGGGCTTGTGTTCTTCCTGTAGTCCAGCACAACCAGGGCTGCCCCCGAGTGGCACAGATGTTCAGAGCCTTTGCGTACGGCGTCGCAACGCGGTTTGAGCTCGTTTCCTTGGATGAGGGTGAGTGTGGGCCAGTGAGACTGCAGGCAAGGCGCTGAAAGCTCTGTTGTGGGCGCTCCCCTCGTTTCCGCGAGAGGTCATGATGGTTCAAGGTGCGACTTCCCAACATCGGACTCTATCTTTTGGCCCCGGCAGAGAGAACAGAGGTTGAGGCTTCCGCCACACAAACTTCAGATTCCGTTTGTTGGGAAGAGCTGCCGATATATAGTATGAAGCATACAGGGCATGAGGCCCTACGTGCGATGCTGCACTCGCGATCTCCACACCGATACTATTGTTACGATTATTTAATTATAGTTATTATAGTTGTTAATATTATTGTTAATCGACAGTGCCGCTTATCTTTTGCAAGTGTCAATGCTCCATTGCGTTCCGCTGCAACGATGTTGGTCGAGCAAAATCTGGTCTCAGCTGCGGTGTATCTCAGCTGCGGTGTAGGCCGTGGACGCACGGTGTGAATGTATAATAGGAGTGTAATCGTTTCCCCTAATATTAAAGGGCCCCTTCCCCCCTCCCCCTTGTAAAAGCACTGGATTTCGGAGCCGGAGATATGAATGTATGAGAATGAATCTACACATGGTCCGAGTTCCGAGAGTCCAAAGCCCTAAGCAGGTCCAGGCCCAGCATCTTGTAATATAACTTAAATATACAATATGTCAAAGAAAGTGCAAAAGATATAAAGACATAATGTATAACATACATATAATATACAATATACAATAATAACGATATATATATATATATACATACATACAATATACTCCAAGGAACGGTTGGACCTCTGTGGCGGAGCTCAAGCTGCAGGCGGCGCTCGGAGGGTTTCGGAGGTCGCCGCGGTGCCGTGGAAACTGTGGGGGACCATCATTTAACGTAATATAGGGGCCTTAATAATTCGAGTAGGGTTCCTTTAAAGGGATCTGTAGCAGGGTTCTATGATATAAGGGCCTTAATAAAATAGTATTGGTAATTATTTAGGCCCCTATAGTACCGCGCTGCCGGTGCGAGGATAGGCATGCGAAGAGGAATTCCAGAGCAAGGAATGTGTTGGATTTCGTTTTCATGCCTCGTTTCCTCAGCTCTCAGCCGGGAACTCTGCAGGAAGGTTTGTCTAGCGCTTCGAGAACAATTAACCTGGCCCGAGGTACTTGGGATGTCGTCCTGCATCACTCAACGCGTTTTGTAGGTGAAGAACAAGATATCAGCAGAAAGTAGAGTTCAGTGACATCATAGAGTGTAGTGCACGCGCACGCCACGACTGGGGCAGTCGGGGGGATCGCATGTGCCCCCAACAGGCCTGCAAACTCAACTGACTGCCCTTGATCACGTCCTAACCCAAAATTTTTCGACCATCCCATCCCTAGGTTTGGGGCGGTTTCATTAGATGTGAGGCTTGGAACTCACGCTTTGCATTTTTATTGAAGCTATGAACGGTGTTTAGAGAATGACCTTCTTCAGTTTGTTTGTATGAGAAATCAACCAGACTTCCCCCACGGGCACACTGACAAGTCTGGGATATAGCAACTATTCGTTACACGACTGTGCGATGCCATTAGAGATTGTCACACTGTGGTGATCCATGGCACCAGCATGGTCGAACAAGGTTTCCGTAAAGCCGCATCGTTTTTTCGGCATACGGAGCTCGTCGCGCAAGCTATGAAGCCTCCAAAATCTTGAGCCAGTGATGCAGCCGGAAAGGTCTTGCTGTATGTATGTCTCCAGACTGTTTCACCCACGCACGACTTGCCTCTGGTAAGGCAGGCCCGCAACCCTGGACGGTTTTGCAGTTGACAATGGGACGAGTATAAAATAAGGCCTCCAAGAAAAGGGACCCCGCAAAGTAGAAAATGTGAGAGTTAGTTAGGAGGCATTTTGCAGATGCAGGCTGTGCGGAGAGCTGAGCTCAGTCACCACCGGCGCGTCCTTCTTTGGAAAGGGGCCTGGGCCTTATGCTGGCTCCGGCGGTTAGGCTTCCGGGGTTTCGGATGCATTTTCAACATATTCTGTATATGCTGTGGAAGTTTGACAAACATAGTGCTAGTAGCCGTGTCCTTCATGGGAAGTGCATGGAGTTGCCCTCATGAGCCTCAGCATGGTTTGTACCAGCTTGGCTTGCAGCTTCACGATCTACTCGACACGGCGACTCACCTACGCATCTTCATGATGAGATGACTGCTATTGAAGGCTAGCCGGTAGCTCGCGGTTGTGAAAAAATGGTACGCCCACATCGGTGGTCGTTGAGGTCTTCGCTTACATGGTCTCACGTGCATCATGTGAAGGCATCCGACGTTCACAAGTGCTGTGTAACCTCTGTCAGCCTCGTATGCCCGTACCAAGCAAACCCCATGTGGCATGAGATGCCCTGTTCATTGTCCTTAAATAAAAGTGCTTTTTCGCGGTCACCCCTGGAATTCAGGTCAACTTGATGATGTCGCTTACCTCGCCATGCATTGTTGGCTTTTGCACGTGGCGAGCTGAGAATTCGAAGGCTCCATGATTTCGGTTAGGTCGGTTAGGTCATCCGAAGCCTTGCCAAGAAGCCTTCAAGAGTCCCCGAGGGAAGATGTCCTATATGGGAGTTTCCGAAAATTAGGTGTACCCTATTTGGGGGTCCCTATAATCAGGATCCTACTATTTGGGGTACTATATTAGGGTCCCCTAATTTCCGGAAACTCCTATATCCAGCTATCCAGTTTTCGGCATGCTGCATTTTCAGTTCCCAAGCCCTACCAAAACATCTTTGCAGCCCCTTTCACAGTTCATTGCCTTGTGCTTTCGTTGAGTTGGCTTTCGAGGGATAGTGCTTTCTTGGTTGGCATGGGCATGACTTCTGTCCAAGCACCTCAGGCCCCATAACCATGGGACCATGCGATGCATGTATACTACTTTCTGATGCAGCCTGATGCATGACCTCCAGCATTGCAGTTGGCTCGTGGCCGGAATCCAATCGCTATTCGGCCAGATGAGGTTCACGACGTACGCGCTTCTCGGTGGTGAGATGACTGCGGAGCTCGCCGCTTGGTTCCATTTGGCACGACTCGGCTGAGGTGTTGATACAGGCTTGGTCTGCATCGTGCTTCAACTCCCTCCTGCATGACGATGTTCGGGAGACCTTCGCTCAAGCTGTTGGAAGCAACGCCAGTACATATGATGCCGTGGTGGACGGGTCCGTGCAAGCTGGTGCTGGGAAATTCAAGCAGAACAGATAGCAAAGTAAAGGCTGCAGTCATTGTGTTGATGACACCTATGCGTGTGGTACCATTGCCATCACCGCTATCATCGTTGCTATGAAGAGAATTCACAGTATGCGATGACTGCCATGACGACCGCGAAGGGATAAGAGTAGATCCCAACATGTTACACACACACACACAGAAAACATCCCTAAACCTTTCAAAAAATCCGCTGTGTGGGAAAACTGGCCCCCAGAGCATCCCTTTCGGCTTTACAGTCTTCCCAGAACCATGGTTGCACCAATTGATGCAGTTGCGACTCCCGGATGTATCATATCAGCTCTATTAGCCTCATTACCCAGGAGCATACCAAGCAACTGTGGGACTATAGTCCTTCGTTTGGAAGTCCATGTTTGCGCCAAGGTCTTCCCCGCCCTCACGGTTCTCCGGTCACTGCAGATCATGATGAGCCCCTTCTCCGAAGAACAGGAGAAGAGCAGGGTTTAGGAGTGGCCTGGTTAAGACCCTTTGTTTTAGTTGAGGCATCAGTGCCCGTACCGCTTCCTTCGGGGGGGTTGTTGGCGGATGAGATCCTTCGGGGGGGTTGTTGGCGGATGAGATGGGACATCGGTACTCTTCTTGCAGCAAGGTTGGAAAGCAGAGAGTAACTTGTTTTCGCGGTGCAGGTATGTGCGATGCACCGAAGCACCCGACGAGACCTCTAGGTCTCTGCATCGCAGAACTGGCATTCCGAAATGGCCCCTCTCAGCCTTCAAGCCCTGAACACTTGCAACCTGAATCGGGCAAGACCTGAAATCCTACATACCCCATTTCAGGGTCAAGGATCTGGGGAACTGAAACCTGCTCAACCTAAGGCGTTTTGCCAAACAGTTTCGCCAACTTGGCGGAGATGTCTACCTCGTGGCTTGCCTTGCTCATACGATGCAGTGTTGCGGTGGCGGGGGGGCTTTTTGTGAGCAAGTGGGATTGCTGAAATTAAGCATAATTGCACCATTCAAAACCTATGAGGGAAATAGGTCTGCTATTGCTTCTTGTTTGGGGCTAATAGTAAACTGAAGCAGCACCCCCAAAGGGCGGCCTGCGTTCATCCCGTAAGCCGGTCCTGTTCTGATGGGCCTGACAGCGCCCAGACGCAACAGATGGGTCTTCTGGCCTTTTTAAGGATGTACTTTACTAAACCCTAAACCCTGAACCCCTAAATCCCAGGATGTACAGGATTGGGGTTCTGCTGTGGGCTGCGAGCTGCACAGCCCGCCATCCAGAGCCCCCGGCCGAAGATCACATGAGCTGAAGCGGTTGCCGATCATGCTAGGAAGCAGGAGTGCTCTTTCTCTGGCACAGCCATCTAATATAGGGGCCTGAATAATTACCAATACTATTTTGGGGGTTCGCTTTTTAGGATTATAGTATCATGTACTTAAAACTCTATTCTAATTCTTAAGGCCCCTACATGACTGATCTAATGCACCGCACAGCCCTAGAATGAGGTTGAAGCCAGGAAAAAACCCATCAAGCCCAGAACACTTCGTAACGCCCAAGCACAAGCCCTCCTTCTGCACTCTTAAGCTTCTTTTCACTTTCAAAAGGTACCTCACTCTTAAGCTTCTTTTCAGTTTCAAAAGGTACCATCGGCTCCAGTCCTTCCTGGGCCGGCAGGATCTCATCCTAAGGAAAAAGGAGGAGGAGCCCAGCTTCCTTTCGGCCCCAGGGGTTGAAGGTTTAGGAACTTAGGTTCAAGGTGTAGGGTTCAGGGTTTAGGGTTTAGGGTTCAGGGTTTAGGGTTTAGGGAGGAAGAAAGAGAGAGAGAGAGAGAGAGTGAGAGAGAGCTGCTCCCTTCTTCCCTGTGGAAAGCAAGAGAGAGGTTCAAAGCGTGGGGTAAAAAAGTGGCTGCAAGGTTTCGGTCGCAGGTTGTTTGAGTTATTCATAGTCCAGGTGTGTAACAAGGTTGTTTGAGTTTCTTGAGAAATCATTTGAGATCGACAGGCTGCGCATTTGTGGAGGATGGCTTGCCTTTTCGGTTGCTGTTACTCTGGCTCTCAGGTGATGGGCTCGATTTGCGGTCAGAGGTGCATAGGCTGCGATGGCAGTGGATCCTCTTTGAGGGTTCAGGGTTGGGGATTTCATATAGGGCGGATCTTCAAAGCCTAAAATACACCCCTAACCCTAGAGTTCAACCCGAGTTGCGAGAGTCCAAACCCCGAAGCCCTCTCTCCTTGGCAAAGCCCTTCACATGGGAGTTTCCGAAAATTAGGGGTACCTTATTTTGGGGTCCTTATAATAAGGATCCTACTATTCGGGGTACTATATGAGGGTCCCTATTTTCGGAAACTCCCACATCCCTTTCAGCACTCCCCCTTTGAAAGGAACCCGTCAAAGCTTTTGCAGAGGAGCCGGCGGCAGACGCCGGTCAGATCACCTTGGATCAGGCCTTCCAGCCCTAGGCTAAAAGCCTAGATTTGGCTGAGATCTTCAGAGTTGTTCGAGAGCTCTCTGTGGAAGTCCTGGCCAAATCTCTTTATTATGCTCTGGATTTTATTTTTGCGGTAGGCCAGACGTCTCCTTCGAGCTGGTATTTTGGTATGCGCCTTCCCGATTGCTGCAGGCCAGCTTCGAGCGCGGGAGGTTTCAGGACCGAAAACGGATTCATGTTCAGCTTTGCGCCTGGAGTTTCGGGGCTCGAGTACTTTATAAGGGCAGGGGTCTGAATAATTGGTACTATTTCGAATAGGGCCTTTATTTCTGTAGTGTACTTCTAAGCTCTAGTCACTCTAGTGTGTTTTTTAAGACCCCTATATTGCTAGCATGTTGGTTCCGCGGTCTGAACCTCAAAGTTGCTTCCTTGCCCAAAAAGAGATGATTACACGAGCTTGAAGCTGAGAGGAGGGCAAGACGGAGCTCTTCACCCTCGGGAAGCTGAACCTGAAGTTGAACTCAGGAGATCTCTGTGCTTCGATAGCGATAGACTGGAGGGTGAATACCTTCAGGGAAGGCTCTTCAAAGCCATGAGAGCAGTTGACCAGAAACAGCAACCGGCAACGGCATCGCTTGCAACACCGAGTGCAGCACCACCTGAGCCACGGCCCACAAAGCCGACGATGAAGACGATTAGTTGGTGCGGTATTTCAGAGACGCACCCCCGAGGTTCCCCAAGTAGTGCTGCCCACAGAGAAAGCATTATATTCGTTTGTGTTTTCCAATTGTGGCATCAAGAACTGCCATCACCATCGGCATAAATCACCCATCGTCGTAATCAGTATCGTCATCATCCTCATCATTATCGCCACCACCTCTTTTATAAAGAATATTTTAGCAACAGCATCAGCACCATCGTCGTTGTGCGTTGCGTTGCCGTCGCAACCAGCACGTGCGTGACCATCAACCACGTCATCATCCCGATCCTCGCCATCAACAACACCCACTCTCGTTGTCATCGGCACCAGCACCATCATGTTTCTGCACCATCAGCAGCAGCAGCAGCCGCTCCGCTCAAACTATCTCCCAGCACCTGAGGTGTCGTGTGTGGGCCGGTGGGTTCTGGCAAGACCACCTTGGTGCTGGGCATGCTCGGTGAGGCCGCCCGGGGACATTGATTCTGGGAGCGTTTAGGGCCTTTAGGGCTTCAGTCCAACGACCGAGCATGGAAGACCTCGGGGGTTCTTGGCATTTTTCATTTGAGTTTAGGGTTTGGGGTTTGAGTAATGTCGAGGGTCTCAGTCTCAAGGTTTGGTTTTTGCAGGATTTTGCTGCGGAGGTTTCAGGCTGCGATCCCCTTGTCTTGCAAACAAACGTGCGTTTGTAATGGTCTGGAGGGACCATGGCAAATATACAGTTTGGCTTCAATGTCCTCCTTCCTTGTTATGAAATCCCCTTCCGGTGTTTTGTTGGCCTTGCATGGTTGGACGGTTCCGGTACTTGTCTCACTATGCCCAAAATGATGTCGAGTTTTGTTCAAGACCCACAGCCTACATGTATTTGGGTGTGGTTCGCATGAAGTGCAGACTGTTATCTGACTTGCAAGTCGTTCCGAAATTGATCCCATGCCATCCGACAGCACAGAGCCAGCCATGTTTCACAACACTTTTGGCTCGAATGAGGTGCCCCAAGTGGCCCCCGGCGGTCGGGTCGCAGTGGGCGGCAAGACCTCCATTGCCGCGCAAGAGTGATTTGGTTGCACTAAGGCAGTTGGCTCTGCCCGGACTGGACACTACCGACGGCATTGCCTGCTTCGGTTTCAGACTTGCATTTCAGGCTTGCATAAGCTATGCAGTAGCTAGTTCGTAATATATAATACGATAAGGGCGAGAGAGTGTCGCAATGGATTGTCTTGGCGAGCCATCCACGAATGCCCATGTCTCACACACACATACATACCAGCATGCAGACGACAATCTTCCAACGCGGAGAAGGCCACCATGCCCCCTGTCCGTGATGAGCTTGTCGTCCTCAGCACCGGAAGTGGGTGACCTGTGGCAGTTGCACCTTGTGCAGTAATTCCAGCATGACATGTGGCGGGGATACTGCGGACTTGGACCCTGTGATCGCACATCTATTCAACCAGATGAAAGCTTGGGGCGGCCTGTAGATTGGTGTTTCGACTGCGTCACTTGGGCCAACACCCACTGATCTTCCAAACCCACGACGGTGCTCAGCGGGAAAGCAGAAGTAGCTTTCAAGGGGCGGACATGATGGCTGAAAGGTGGGATCCTTGCTATAAGGACCCGTAGGTGAGGTTTCTCAGCTCTTCTAGCTTTCAGAAGACCCCAAGGTTCAAGGGTCTTATATCTAGAATCTAGATCTGTATCTATATATACATATATATATATATATACATACATACATACATATATATATATATACTGAAGTATATGTTTTTGCCTCAGAGGTCTTCCTCTTTGCGGCAAAGTATGCAGTATTTAGTGGCTACATAGACCCTCAGGGCAAGGGGGCGATAGGGAGACCAGCTCAGTGATCAGGCCTTGGATCTTATCCGCGACTTTGAAGGACAACGTTCTGCAGAAGTAGCCTTTTGCAGTTTTGTTTTCGGATTTCTTGAATTAGACTTGAGTAACAAGAGAAAGGATACCACCAAACTCTAAACCCTGTGGTCTTAGATGAGTGTTCTTCAGCTGGTGAATATCTGCTCTTAATCGCTGACTTGTCTCGTGGTGGGTCGCTGCGGATCTTGTGGAGCCTTGCCTGCCCTGTGTGAGTGTGTGAGCATCGAAAACCTGAACCAAACCTAAACCCCTATTGCCCAAGTGCGAGTGCCGAAACCTTATGTAAACCTAAAAAACGACACTCGGGAACCCAGAGGACAACGTCCACTGTTTGCGGTCCGAGAACGAGGAGAGTTACACCGATGCGGTGCAGGCAAAGTGCTTAAACTGAGGGTCCCCTTAGGGTTCCGTCTAAAAGGCTCTCTAGATATTTTGGAGCCCAGGCTATAAGTTTTTAGGGTTAAGGGTTCCTCAAAAAGGGTTCTGTGTGGGTGTAGAGGTTACTGTACGGTTCCTTTCAACAGGTTCTTTTTCGGTTGCTATATGCGTGGCTTGGAGCTTTGGATTTCGAGGTTTATGGCTCAGGGTTTCTTTAGCTGTTAGCTGGGTTCTATAATGGGTGCTACACGGCTGCGTCGGGGGTTATGGCTAAGGGCTTTGACTTGGGGTTTAGGGTTGGGGGATGAGCGATCCGGATGAGCCTGCAAAACCCACGACCTGCTTGAATGTCGATTAACTGGAACAGCCATTCACTACTACCCTAGTTTCACATCATCTGAGTTTGCAGTGCCTGGGCCATCGAGTCTGTCCACAAGCTTCCCGTTCAGGCGGCCCAGCTACTGCCAGACTTTGCAATTCTGCCGGGTGGAGATGCCACAGAGATCGGCTCGAGAGGCATCAATGTGTCTGGCGGTCAGAAGGCAAGAGTGGCGTTGGCTCGGGCACTCTTCGGCGTGCCGGCCGCGGATGTGGTGTTTTTGGATGACGTGCTCAGTGCGGTGGACGTCCATGTTGCCACCTCCATCATCAGCGAGGCTTTGCTGGGAGTGCTGAAGAAAAGCACCCGAGTCATCGTGGCGAACACCTTCCTGCCGCTGCTCCTGCCCCATGCCCAGTCGGTGGTCGTGCTCGGGCCCGGAGGTGTGGTGGACACCATCGGGCCACCAGATGAGGCGATGGCTTCCAGCAAGTGGCTGCGGGAGGCTGTAGGGACCATGGGAAGCTGCGCCGAGGCCCAAACAGAAACGAAGCCTGCACTTCCCAGCGCCACCTCGGAAGCGCCCGTCGCTGCCGGAAAGGGTCTGGACGGTTCCCTCTTGATCGCAGAGGAGAGGCAGCTGGGCATTTTGAGCCTCACCGCCTATGCAAGCTATTTCCGCCAAGCAACCTCTGGGGGGAGTTTGATCCAGGGCGCCGTGCTCTTCGCCTTTGTTTGCTTGCTGGTGGTCCTAGCGGAGGTGTGCCGTACATTCACAGAGATTTGGGTCACGCTCTGGACTGAAGCCGATGGAACTTCAGCAGGAGATCTTCCCTACTGGCTCGGGGGGTACGGAGGCATAGTAATCGTGCTCATGCTCGTGTGCCTTCTGCGTGCAGTCGTGTGCCCTGGGCATCCCTAGCATGTTCTTCCTGCTGTTGCCACAGGCCACTCTGTGCCTCAAGCCCTCCAACCCCAATTAATAAAGCCCCTTAAGACTCAAGACCTGATCGAACTCCGATAGAACCCTAATCACAGAAACATAAACTCCCCTGAGACCTCTAAGCCTAAGCCGCACAAAACCAAGGTTCACAATGATCATCGTCCGCATAGCGGCGGGAACCCACACGCACATGGTGCAGAAGGTGCTCCGAGCATCGGCCCCTCTCTTTGTCGACGTCGTCCCGGCTGGGCGCATCCTGAATCTTGCCAGAAAGCCCAGAGAGATAGAAAGTATTTAAGCACAGGTAGTGGCAGAGGGATAAGAAATCGAGTCATGCACTAAGACACTAAGAGCTCTGATGTAGAATTCCTGTCGCCCCACAGGCTCGACCTTTTCCTTCGGGACGAAGGCAACATAAAAATAGGTTCAGCTTTGGGATTTCCCCGGTTGCCTTGTGCAAGAGATCTCTGACGCCATCCCCAGGAATCGCTTCTCAAGAGATCTGGATGCCATGGACTCGCAGCTGCCAGCCGCTTGGACCATCGAGTTCGGAGTTACGGGGTTCAGGCTTTGTGGGTTCGAGGTGATGTGAATAAATGAGGCTGTTCCCTAGGCGTCCTTTAGTTAGATGATAGATAAAATCCACCCGAGACCCTATTCTGGAGGGACGAAGTCTGTATGCAAGATGGCCTTGGTGGTATATGAAGGGTCAACAAATCCAACGCACCCCTCGAGCGAACGATTGTGTCGTACGGTCAATGCTCTCTGACCTCGATCTAAAGGGTCTGTCAAGCAGCAAGACTACCCTGTTGAGACGAGAAGGCAGTGTAAGATGATTGCACTTAGGACTACATGGCCGAGTTCCTCACAAGCTTGTCCTATGTCATCGCCAGCGCAGCAGTCTGCGTGACGGTGTCTCCATTTGCCCTCCTCGGCCTGGCACCTCTGTGCATCATGTTTGTGTACGTACGGAGGCACGGGAAGCGGTGCAGATGTCGAGAAGGAGCGACTAGGGACCTTAACAAATATGTGTGTCCTCTGCCTGCAGGTACTACACGTCGAGCGCACGAGAACTGAAGCGACTGGAATCCGTGTCGAGGACCATCCAAGTACATACTTGGGCCAGCATGTTTCATTTTCTGTGTGGGGGGATCCCGCAGGGTTCGCGCGATTGCACCCGCCTTTGGTAGAAGAGTTGGCAGCCTGCAGCTTTGGCTTCCAGCAAGCGGAATGTTTGAGCCTGAAATCCACCGACTGCTGATTGCAGGAGCCCACTCTACGTGGATTTCCAAGAGCTTCTTACAGGCTTGGTCCACCTCCGAACCTTTGGATTAGAGAAAAGCTCCCCGGCTACAGCACGATAACGAGAAGGATTACTTCATTTTGTGATTTCCCGCCTAAAGCCAAGCCTCTGGCACACTCGAGGTGCACTGCGAAATTTCGAGGCGAAGGTGGACGAGAACAACAGGAATGCCGGCGTTGTTGTACAAAGGTTGTTTAGGGGTCGCTACAAGGGCTTTTAGGTTCTAGGACTTGCCAGATTCTAGGTCTACATAGCATGGAGTAAACTACGGGCGTGTCCCGAGAGTCCGGAGTCAATGCTTATGGAGTGTAATATGAAATATGGGGGTTGGGGCGGGGGCTGACTTCGCATATTCACACCCGGATCGTTCCGGAGACTTATTGTTGCCAGTGCGGCTGCGAGGCCGCTGCTAAGGTTGTGGCGATCATAGTGCGGACCGACCATCATGATGGGCGGCGCGATCACCTTCGCCACCACCCTTGCCTTTAAGCATCATAACTCTCTGTATCGAAGGGTTGCTTCAAGGCTAGGCTTATCATAACCTTACTATAGAGTTTTGGTTATCATAACCAGTACCTTGGCCCTTCTCACCCGTTCGATCTCGCGCCCCGGTTGGTAAGACTTTCGCGGCATCGAACTTAGTTTGAGCGTGCACATGCCGTGGCAACAGCCCTGCTGAGCTTCTATTCCGAATCCGAAACGTTCTTATCACTGTTGCCCGTATCGTTATATGGACATTGTGTGTTTTTGTTGTAAGATCTGCGCACACAGCGGGCCGAATTTTTAGTGCGTCCAGCCCGGTCCAAACCCGCCGCGAACGCGGCCCCACTGCTGCTGCAGGATGTTCTTCCATCTGCACTCGCTGGTGCCTTTCAATGTCCTGCGCATGAGTCTTGTCGACCACTTGCATATCACACGCACGAGAGTGAGCCGTTCGTCCACGGCCCCCCATCTGATATGCCTAGTCCCATTTCCCTATGCGGATGCTGAGCAAGTCTGAAGATGCAAGGAACGGTTTAGCCGCCCTTTTCGTGTCCGTGATGGCAGCCGTGGCTGGGGTCTCGGGATCTGTGGATTGTTGCAGAAAGAGTTGCCGGTCATGCGAACAATACTACCCATGTCTAGTAATTACTTGGTTGCTGCTTCAGTGTTTTTGTCCATTAATCCTGTTCGCCTGCACCGGTGTCATCACTGTGGTGGCAGGGATTGAGAAATCACCCGAAGGAGGTTGCAGTAGCAGAAAGAGTCAGAAGCAGTCAGAGGTCTTGTGTGGAGCTGACCTGTCCAGGTCTGGGACCCCCAAGTTAAAACGGCCGTGCAGTCCAACATCCCTTGCCTTACCCGATTCAAAACCGTTAAACCGTCAGATCTTTTGCGACAAGTTGTTGACATCCGGACATGAAAAGACTCGTCACAAGCCTTGCCCTCAACCCCTCTTTAAAACTACAGACACGCAAAAACCCTAAACCCAGGAGGGAAAAAACCTACACCCGAGTGTGAGCCCCGAAACCCGAAAGCCCAGAAGCCGAAGGTCGTGGTCTTGGGCAACCGCCTGGAGACCTCGTTGATTGGCCTCGGTCTCTCTGCCGCTGCGGGGCTCATTGGACGACTACACCAGAAGCCAGGCTTACCTTAAACTACCAAACACTACGTTTTTGTAGGTTCTTAAATAAACCCTAACATGGAATTTATAGGGACCCTACAAAAAAGTAGGTTTTGTTTTTGGTAGGTACATCCAACTTACATCCCAGGGCTGAGGGTTGCAAGCAAAATAGCTTGTGTGCATCAACGCATAGATGGATGATGCACGAGTCTTTCTTGCTCAGGGGAAAACAGCTGTCCGGTCCAGGCTTAGTGTGAGCCGCTGTGCTGCTCCCGTAACGCCATAGCAACCGGACCTTCCTCAAGCTCTCCTACGACTTGTGCTCTTAAGGGTGACAGCCTTGCCGGTCTTCCGACTGCCACGGTAGCGGAGCCTTCTGGAAAGGAGGTTCAGAGTTTGGAGATCCAGGGAAAAGAAGAGCTGCTAGCTGATCTCGATCCGCAAGCAGATCGACATGTCGGTGACTGGTGCGGTCACGAAAAACAAAGATGGGGTTCCACAGTGGTCAGGGGATGCCGCGNGATCCAGGGAAAAGAAGAGCTGCTAGCTGATCTCGATCCGCAAGCAGATCGACATGTCGGTGACTGGTGCGGTCACGAAAAACAAAGATGGGGTTCCACAGTGGTCAGGGGATGCCGCGACCTTCAACGAGTATGAAGAGCAATGTCTTCTTTACGAACAAGGGACAGAGTACTACAAGCGGTACATGGTTGCGCCCCGCCTGATCAGTGAGTTGCAAGGACCTGCACGACGACTCGTGCTCGGGCGGAAGCCCGACTGGGTGAGCTTCGACGGTGGAGTACAAGTACTACTTACGACCTTGAGGGCCTCACTCGGCAAGCCGCAAGTGTCGGAGTTGGCGGACTATCTGACGAAGTACTTCAAGCAGACCAAGCGGAAGAGTCAAGAAAGTATGCCGGACTACATCACCCGGAAGTGCGAGACGTATCTACGTGCGCAACAGGCCTTGCAACGTGTACAACCTCATCACGGGCACAAGAAACAGACAGCATCTAGTGATGCAGGGTGGAATGATACCTGGAGCCGGAGAGTGAGTGTGGATTCCAATGCGAGTGGCGGAACCGCCAGTCAAGCCGCCGCCCCCATCAGCGAGGCCACTGCCCATACGTCCGGGAACTGGGACGATGACGCGGCGACCGAGGCCGCCCACGAGGACTCCGAGTGGCAGTGGGGCGGATGGCACCAGGGTTGGTCTTGGAACCAAAGTGGGTCCAGGGGCTATGGATGGGGACACCGTGGCTGGAACGACAGCTGGGGTGCCCCCGCGAACCAGCTGCCGACGCCCCTCATCGAGATCCTCCCCGACTTTGTGCAGGGTTGGTACCTCCTCTATGACAGCGGTTTAAGCACTACGGAACGGAACATGATCCATACGGCTGTTCAAGGAGATTATTCCCTGCAACGTGTGGCGCAAGAACTGCGCTCCCAATGGGACGAACACAACCTTCGACAGCGAGACGGTCATGTTCGAACTCATGCCGGGTACATGGGGTATGAGAAGGAGCTGGAGACTGATGATGACGAGGGGAACCCCGAGGGCTACCAAGTCGAGGACTTAAACGAGGAGGGCCAGGCACTGGTGGCGGAGGCAGAAGGCGAGGCCCAACAGGCCCTCGCAGCAATCGTACAGGCCAAGCGGACCCTACGTGAAGCTCGAGCCCGACAACATCAAGTGAAACTTTCAAGACAGTACTACCGAGCTGGACCTCCAAAGGGCTTTGGTGGCAGCCACGCCAAGGGAGGACCACCTCGAACCGGTGTTCCTCCCGATGACAGCAAAATGACTTGTCTCAAGTGTGGCCGGATTGGACACCGGGCAGCGAACTGCCCGAAGAAAGAAAGGCCGGAGGGACAGGCTCAAGTGACCATGGAGTCGGAACCCGAGCACGCCCCCTTCATCTGCTACTGCGAACAGGCTTTCACGACGTATGATGCCCAGGCCTACATGACCACGCAGGAGGCCGTCCAGCGCGGATGGTGCGTGGTGGACGGTGGGGCCACAAAGACGCTGGGGAGCATCACGGCAGTGCAGAATGTGCTGGACCAGAACACCAAGTATCTTGGGAACTCCCGACTGCTCCACGTGGACACCGAGCGACAGCCCGTGTTCTCCTTCGGGAACTCGTCGGAAAACAGGTGCGCGTCAACGATTGAGCTCGGCATCCAGGCGGCAGAGCGGGACGGCAAGATCACGATCCACACCTTGGACGCAGGAATGGGACCTGTGCTACTGAGTATCTCCACCTTGAGGGCTTTAGGAGCTGTGATTGATTTCTCCGAGGATTTAATCTGCTTTCGATCCGTTGATCCCAAAAGGATCATCCGAGCCAAGCGATCGCAGAGTGGACACCAGTTGCTCCCGCTATGCGGGGACATGTGTGAGGCCTCTGTTATGGCCGACAGGGCCATCCCGAGCCTCAGAGACTTTATCCCTTAGGGACAACTCCTTTCGCCGTCTGAGCCTGAAAGACTGCGGAAGGACATGAGATGTAGTTCAGGCATGGGGAAGGCTGATGATCAGTCCTGGGTACCTAGTACCTCTTCCAAAGGAGCTAGTTATTCGAGTGATGGTAGGGAGTGTAAAGTTTCTTCTTCTTCTTCAAGTGCTACGTTGGGTCCGACGAAGCAGTGCCAGACAGGAGACACCACCAAGACCATCCAGAGCAGACGAGTTCGGTTTGATGAAAGCCATTCGGGCCCAAGTGCAGACCCTTGTGATATCGTGTCCGAGGGCATCAATCTCCATGAGCATCAACAGCGCCACCAAGCCGGCGTTGCAACAGATGCTGATCGACCGAGGCGAGACGCCACCAGCTCGGTGGTCCAAGGTCGAGCTTCGACACCGCCTCCTGGAGCTCGAGCCCGAACTTGCCAATCCCAAGAAGCGCGAGGAGAACGAACCCGAACTTCGGGTGTGGGTCAAGAAGATCAACCAGGCGAGCGCCAAGAAGACGAACCTGGTGACTCTGTGCGAGAACGAGCTGGGCCTGGGGCTGAGCGGGAACGAGACGATTGCCCAGCTGGAGCGCAAGGCCATGGAGCAGGCACACCGCCTGGCCAAGGCGGATCCCCGGGACTACGTGGGTTTCGGCAAGCACGCGGGGCTCCAGTACCAGGACATCCACCGCTACCACAAGGAGTACCGCGCCTGGGTCATCAGGACGGCGGCGGAGAACCAATCGGGATGCGATCACCGTCTGAGCCGATTGGCCCAGTGGCTCTTCGAGAACCCAGAGTACGAGGAGAAGACGGCGATCGAGGAGACCCTCGAGAAGTACAAGCCCGAGAAGCCAGTGGGACTGCCTCGGAAGAATCCCGGCGTGACGCCCAAGGCGAAGATAGCACCATCTATGCCATCAACAAGCGAGCACGGAAGCGCCTCCTCATCACAGGCGCAGGGCATGGAACAACTTGCCGGTGTGATCACACAGATGGCCGGCGCGATCCAGAGCTTGCAGGAGGAGATGCAGGACCTGCGGGCGGAGCGCCCGCGAAAGAAGGATGGAGCCAATCGCGGCCCCAAGTCGGACACCACGTCGGAGGGCTACACGAAGATTGGGAACGAGTAGATCCTGAGGTGAGGGAGCCGGCACATCCTGAATATGAGGCCCAAGGTGCTCAATTGAGCGCTGGGAGGGCCAGCCAGCTGGAGCATGAGTCCCAGCTCTTGATTCCTGGATTGTTTCAGGCCTTGGTGGGTTTTGGTAGGCCGGTTCTTATGGAGGTTGCTTGTGATTCTGACAGTGTTCTCAGTCGAGTGATCCAGGAGGAAGTAGGGTGTGAAGGCACGGCTCTGAGAGCCTCCCTTTGGAATGGTGCAGATTTGAGCACCTCTGCGGGTGTGAGAATGGTGTTGGAGCGGATCGGGCTGGAGAATCCCAGCACTGTTTGGCTCTCACCTCCATGTGGCCCGTTTTCTCCAATGCAGCATACCAACGCTCGCACGCCCGAACAGAGCGAAGAGCTAAAACGGAAGCGAGACCAGGCAAAGCGGATCTATGCCGGAGCTGCCATTGTATTTCGCTACTGCGTGCAGCATGGCATACACTGTGCATGGGAGATGTCTGAGAAGTCAGATGCTTGGAGGCTGCCAGTGTTACAAAACCTTCTCCGGAAGTTTCCGTTGCATGTGAGTGTGGCGCATGGTTGTAGAGTAGGACTGAGGGATAAAACAGGCAAGCAGTTGCTGCGGAAGGGCTGGAAGATTGTGACTACTCATGCTCAATTGGCCGCTAGCTTACAGTTGCTGTGTAAATGTCCTAAGTCATATAACCATGGTCGATGCGAAGGGGAGGCCACAAACCGAAGCGCGAAGTATACTCCGGAATTTGGCAGACGTGTGTCGAAGGCTCTTCTTCATGAACTAGGGAGTAGAGGAGTACAACAGGAGTGTCAAGGACACTCACAACTGGGGGAACAGTTCGGCGAAGGACTCACGTGTCAGTGCGAGGACTTGCCCCGGGACGCACCCGAGAAGTGCGGTACGTGTCTGTTCAGGGATGGCTTGGTTCCACCTAAGCAGGCTTCCGGGATTTCAGGGAACCCTAGACCCCAGGCATCACAGGAAGAGACAGGCCCAGATTTCGGAGGACCCGAACCCCTAGAGGAGGCTAACTACAACAGGGATGAGGTACAACAAGCCGAAGAGCTGGCAAAAGCATTGGAACAAAACAAGGATTATAGAGATTCTGCGTGTGAAGAACTTCTTCGACAGTTACCACTGCAACCACACCTCAGCCGGAAGGGCCAACTAGGGGAAACGAGGGTTAATTACTTCGTGTTCGGAGCGTATGCGTACGGTTCCCAATATGGAGTGGCTCAGAGGACCCGGGTTCTCCCACACTGTGTGAAGTACATCAATCATTACCTGAAACACAAAGACCCCAACCAGAGGAAGTGGACGTCCTTTGTTGTGAATTACAATCAGGCCATGCCCATTCATCGTGACGTGAACAATCAAGCTCAACAGCCCAACCTGTTGATAGGCTTAGGTAACTATACCAAAGGAGGGGTGTGGGTTCAGGAAACCACTCAGGCCAGGGACATGGGACTTCAACCAGGAAAGATGGGTGCTGTGTGTTCTAGGGTCACGCCTCTTGGAGAGACTGTGTGGGGTAGGGTCTGGGAAACTGGAGGGAAGCTTGTAGAGTTTCCGCCAAAGGCTTGGCACGGAACTGAGCCTTGGGTTGGAGAGCGGATTGCGCTCTCAGCCTACACCATCCGAGGACAGGGTCAACTCCAACCGGAAGAACTCCAGCAACTGCGTAAGGTAGGATTTCCTTTGCCACCCCAGCCGACAAAACAGCCGTGGGAAGCTTATCCTGCCCAGGTGACAGAAGGTGAGAAGAAGAGAGAAGAGGAGAGACTGAAGCGACAACTCTATCTCCTTCATGCTGCTACTGGTCATTGTTCAACTAAACACCTCCTTGAAGCTCTGAAACGTAGGAACGCCAAGCCCGAAATCCTGAAGCTTGCTGCTGAGTTCAAATGCTCAATCTGTGAAGAACGAAAAAGGGTTCAACCAAGACACGTCGCATCCCTTGAACCTCTCCCCCCAAAATTCCACACCATCTCAGCTGATGTGGGACATTGGAGGCATCCAGACACAGGCGAGCACAGCCAATTTATGGTTGTGTTGGATGAGGGTTCAAGGTTTCGGATTGCTAAAGTTCTGTCAAAAGGGGCTAAACAACAACCATCTGGGGCGACGTGCGTGGAGTATCTTCGGGAGGGTTGGGCCCAGATTTTCGGAAATCCCCGGACGTTGAGATTGGATCCAGCGGGCAATTTCAGGAGTGAAGCCGTTTCAGATTACTGTCATCGTAACAATGTGTTTCTGGATTTGGTGCCAGGAGAGGCGCATTGGAAGATTGGGGCTTGCGAGCAGGCCGTACAGGGACTTAAGACGGTGATGGATAAACTCTGTGCTGCAGATGGCATGATAAGTGCTGAGGAGGCCTTGGCTAATGCAGTGCGAACCTTCAACCAACGAGACCTTATACGGGGCTTCTCACCGGCACAACATGTGTTAGGACAAGTCCCGGATGAAACCGGAAGGATTGATGTGAGTACACCTGCGCTTCCTCCAGAACTTTTGATCGAGAACCCCAACACTGAGTTTCAGCAAGCCGTCAGTCGACGACTTGAAGCCGAGAAAGCCCATGCGGAATGGAATGCCCAACAGCGCCTGAACCGAGCGGCTAACTCTAGGAGTAGGCCCGTGATGGACTATCAGCCAGGCGAGTTGGTCTTTTATTGGAGGCAGCAAGATTCAGCCAAGAACAAACAAGGACCCAGTAGTAAGAGAGGCTACTTCATGGGACCTGCGAGAGTGTTGGCTACGGAGTCTAAGAGGAACCCTGATGGATCCCTTCAACCAGGATCGTCCGTATGGTGCATTCGAGGTAGACAACTGATCAAATGTTGTGTGGAACAACTGAGAAGAGCCTCTCCTAGAGAAGAACTAGTCGAGTCGTTGGTTGAACATGACAGGACCCCTTGGAGTTTTACCCGGGTGGCGGAGCAAATCGGAGGCAATCAATTTGAGGATGTGTCAGAACAACGTCCTAGCGAGAGGGAATGGTGGCGTTCTCAAGACGTTACCCAGGAAGCACCTCCAACCAGGCACCGATTCCGAGGAAAACGCGCGGCAGCCGCGCCTGTGGTGGAGGACTCCGAGGAGGAGCTCATCCCAGCCGAGGAGAGGACCCCAGCAACTAGCTCACGACAGAGGCCCCGCCGTGAAGCGGAATTTGGGGAGTGTTGGTGGGCTCAGGTTGCGGAGAGTTCATGGATGCCAACGGAGCAGGCTTATTGGCAGGATCAACAGGCTAGTGTTGAAGTGGAGGTGGACATGCCAAAGAATGAAAAGGCCTGGGATGCGGCGTTGAGGGATTTTCAGTGTTACATGGTAGGTGCCATGAAGCGTAGAGCCGTGGAAGTTAGGGAAAAACACCTCAGTGAGGAGGAGCTCAAGCAGTTCAAAGAGGCCAAGCTGATTGAGGTACGTAACTTCCTAGGGGCTCAGGCGTTTGAATTACTGCCTGAACACTTGAAACCTAGTAAGGAACAGGCGATCGGGATGCGATGGATCCTCACCTGGAAACACAAAGAAGATGGCACTCGGAAAGCTAAAGCTAGGGCTGTTCTTCTTGGATACCAGGATCCCTCATATGAACACCGGAGTACTACCGCCCCCGTTATGTCCCGACAAGCCCGACGGATGTTCTTACAACAGGCCGCCAACCGCAGGTGGACGGTGTACAAAGGAGATGTCTCAGGAGCGTTCCTCCAAGGACGAGAATACCCAGATGTTCTCCACTGCGTGCCGTGCGACGAGATCTGCGAGGCCATGGGAGTACCCCGCGGAACCGTGACCCGCCTGAAACGGGCATGTTACGGGCTCGTAGACGCGCCCCTGGAGTGGTACCGTTCAGTGTCAGACTTTCTGGAAAGCTTAGGTCTTCAGAGGACGTGGTCGGACGCTTGTACTTGGACTTGGCGAGGAAAAGGGGAACTCAAGGGTTTGATTTCGGGGCATGTGGATGATTTCTTATTTGGAGGAGATGACAAGGATCCGAAGTGGAAAGCCATCCTCGACAAGATCAAACAACGCTTCAGATGGGGAGACTGGGAGAGCGATGTCTTTGTGCAGTGCGGAGTGAAGGTTGAAAAGACTGAGGCGGGCTATGCTTTGAGTCAGGTTCAGTTTGTGGAAGGACTTCATGAGATTGCGGTTAATGCCAGCCGTAAGCGAGAACGGAAACAGGAAACCACGGAGAGGGAGAAGAGTCAGCTTAGGGCCCTTCTCGGAAGTCTTAGTTGGTTGGCACAACAGACGGCGCCTCACATCTCAGCAGATGTTAGCCTTCTGTTATCAGAGGTGTCCACGAGTACTGTGGACACCATTGTGAGAGTGAACCAACTTGTGGAAAATGTGAAACAACGAAAGCAACACCGCCTGCTAATTCATGGTTTCGCACCTGATGAGGAGCTGGCGCTGTACGCTTGGGTAGATGCGGCGAATGGGAACAGACCCGATGGCAACAGCACACAAGGGATATTTGTGGGTTTAGGGCCAAAGAGCATGCTTCATGGAACGGTAGGCAATGTTTCCCCAATCGCGTGGCATTCCTCAAAAGCTGATAGGGTTTGTAGGTCCCCCGGAGCAGCTGAAGCCTTAGCCGCAGTGAATGGAGAAGATACGCTCTACTTCGCGCGCTACCACTGGTGTGAGCTCGAGTTCGGGAATGTTGACCCCAAGAACGCCGTCGCGACCGTGCAGAAGATCACAGGATGCTTGGTTACCGATTCGAGAAACGTGTATGACAAACTGAACACCGAAGTATTAGTGGTCAAGGGAGCCGAAAAGCGGACGGACATTGAGCTGATGGGGCTCAAAGAGTCCCAAGATCGGACTGGACTGCTGATACGATGGGTACACTCAGAAGCACAGCTGGCGAATAGTCTGACTAAGAGCTCGGGCAGCAGAGAGATAGAGTTGTTCTATCAAATGCAACACAGATGGAGGATCGTAGAAGACGACCAGATGAGATCTGCTCGAAAGAGAAAACAAGAAGGCATGGCACCACTGGATGGGGCATCAGCGAGAGAAGAAGAAACTTAAATTTTTGAAATTTGGAAGAGGTACGGGGGCATGCAAGCAAAATAGCTTGTGTGCATCAACGCATAGATGGATGATGCACGAGTCTTTCTTGCTCAGGGGAAAACAGCTGTCCGGTCCAGGCTTAGTGTGAGCCGCTGTGCTGCTCCCGTAACGCCATAGCAACCGGACCTTCCTCAAGCTCTCCTACGACTTGTGCTCTTAAGGGTGACAGCCTTACCGGTCTTCCGACTGCCAGGGGTTTAGGGTTTAGGGACGTGTAGGGATTCGGGTTGACGGTTTACGGTTTAGGGACTAGGGCTTAGGGATTAAGGTTTGAGGTGGTCGGGTTTAGGGTATAAGGGTTTAGGGTCTATAATGTGCCAGGATTTAGGCGGGTGATAGGGTTTACGGTTTATAGGGCTGATAGAGTTTAGGGGCTATGGGGCTGAAACGGATTATAAGTTATAAGGCTTCTAGGGTTAAAAGGGTTAGGGGCTTGATAGGTGCCCTATAAGGCTCCATCTGCCTAAAAAACACATACTTCGACCTTGTGGAGGTTCCTGCACAGGCCCTTTAAGGGGTCTTGGGGGATAATACCTGTAGCGCAAAAAGCCTACGCTTTTAGGGTTCTTCAGGGTTCTTTACTACGGCCTCTACACCTTGGAGGCCTAAGACGCCATGTACTCATGTAGTATATACAAAGGCCTTAACGGGGTTCCTCATTAGCATATACTATATCGGTACATGAGCCTTGCGGTAGGGTTTATAGGGTCTTAGCGGTTGCAACGCTTATACTGGCATTCGAGGATGTTTACCGCTTTATGGGTTGAGGACCCCCCCCCCAAAAAAAAATAGTATGGGTAATTATTTAGGCCGCTGTAGTACACGCAACCGTTAAGGCTTCAGGAAACGACTCTGAAATCGTATCTGTTATATGTCGAGATAGGGCCTTCTTAAACACCAAAAAAAGGTAACTATCGTGTATAACACGCGCTTCGAACTCTGCATCCCTTCCAGCTTGAAGTTGATCACTCAACACTTCATCAAGGCTTGCAGAGAACGGTCTACAACCCGCTAGCCCTACATCCTCAATGCTAAACACAGGACGATGACAAAACAACAGCGACAAGATGCAGCAACATACAGGCTTTTGGCTGTGAAAGCGGATACACTTTCCCCTTCACTGCTATGAAGTTGGCTTAAACTACACCGGCTTCAAGAAGGTCTTACCGAATTTACCAGGTTTTATGGGGTTCAGGACACCTCAATAGATCTGCTGATGGAAGTGAGCGCGTCGAACTCGAAGAGCTCGAACCTCAAGGGGCTTTCCAGCCTCTAAACCCTTCTAGTGTCCAGGGTCTAGGGCTTGGGGGTTAAGGGTTTGGGGTTGCGGTTTTAGGGTTTACAGCCTAGTCCACACACAAGAAGTGTTGTGAGGCTAGGATTTATAGAACCCCAGACCCCAAAACTTGAACCCCACAAAAAACAAGGGCATTCGGAACGTTTTGTTTGCTTGTCCAATCTCCGAATAACATAAAACTAAATGTTACCCTTTGGGATTACAGAAGGATTGTCCCCAAAACCAGGTAAAAAAATACAGTTCCAACCTGTACTACTGCTACGAAGTCGGGGTTTAGGACAAATGGACCGGTCGGCCTGGGAACTTCGAGACGCACGGGAGTACTACAAGGAATCCGAGGTTCGGGTTTATAGGGTTTACGGGTCAGGGTTTAAGGGTTCAGGGGTTCGGGTTTAGGGCAACACTTTCCCAAGCACCGAGATTTCAGGGGTTACGTTTCAACGGACCTTGGAAAAGCGGGATGTTTGGGGTTCCGTTTTATGATTTCTTGAAAACGGTTGGATCTTGGAGGTCCACTTAGGGAAAGAAGGCTTCTGGACGGAGTATCACAATCCGCGTGAAATGCTCTGTCACCCACACCCACAATTGCAACACCCCTCCCACTCACGCACACGCACACAAAGAGACACACACACACATACACATGCAGGCTGAACCTAAACTCCAGGAAGCTCTCCCACACTTTGCCTTCGGGATGCCAGGGTGTTTTCCTTGTATACAGCTGGGAAATGGAAGCCCTGTCAGGAGGAGGATAAATTGTAATGAGCAGACAGGCTCCAAGACTAACTAGACTATGGGGTATAGGGGCTTATGTGCTCTAAACTATCGTTATACAAGTAAGACTCATTCCAAGCAGCTGGACAGGCTCGGTACACCTTGTGATCCATCGTGCATTGAACACGCTGGCAATACACACTACAAACAACACGGAAAACAGAAACAAGCTGCCCTAAATCCGAAGCCAAAATTCTTAAAAAAATCGAAAACCAAAACCCGTGGAGCCCCGGGTCCAGGTACCCGTGCTGCTTGAAGTCCTTGACAACCCTCGTCACGCGCGTGCCGCCGGCGGGGTAGTTGTGGAGCTTCCATATACTGGCGCCCAAAGGCTTGAAGGTTCAGGCTTTAGGGTGACTCACTCCATCACGGGGGGCTTTCGTGCATAGGTCTGACGACCTACTTACCATTACTTACCTACCTACATACGTACATACATATCATGGCAGGGCTCACGGTGTAGAGTCTGGGTTTTAAGGTCTTGCAGCCCAGTATTTACCGCGATCCTGCTTCTTCTCCAACCTAGCCCAGTGTTGCCTCTCGGGTTTCAGACTACCGGTTTTCCTGCTTCTTCTCCAACCTACGTAAACCCTACACCCTGAAACCTGAACCCAAAATCCTGAACCGATTCCAGGGCTCCTGCTTCGGCTCCAGGCTAAGCGGCCGTGGGCTTAGAGGGCTCGGGTTCAGGGTTTCCAAGCCTCTGAACCTTAGCCCGACGACCACAGATCCTGCAGCGAAGCCATGTTGCAGTAGAGATAGTCAGAGAATCGATTGCTTTAGGGTTTAGGGCAGTTTAGGGGTTTAGATCTAAGGTTTACTGCGTGAATCCGGAAGATAAGTTTCACAACTATCACTGCCGGCAACATTGCCATTCCTATGCTAGTCGGGTTAGAATTGCATAGTATGCATTTAGCACTAGGTAGGACCTCGAATCTACACCCCTATCCCAGGCCTCCAAAGCCTGAACACCACACCGGACTCCCCAAACCCTGTTCTCTTAATTAGTCTTAGGGGTGATCATATGGGAGTTTCCGAAAATTAGGGGTACCATTTTGGGGGTCCCTATAACAAGGATCCTACTACTTAGGGTACTATAATAAGGTCCCCTATTTTCGGAAACTCCCAAATCTTCGAATACAGCAGCCTCACAAACAAGCGTGGAGCGGCTGGTCGGCAGACCCTGGGCCTTGTTGGTATGAAATACCACTGCCTAGACCTTCCAAGATCCCTTAATTAAGGAATATACCTTAAATTATAGTAGGATCCCTAATATGATTTAAGGTATATTCCTTAATTAAGGGATTTTGGAAGGTCTGGGTGCTTCTGCTTCAACAGCAGAAGCAGCTCATGACGAACACAGGCTCACGGGTTTAATGTTGCCTGGTTACGGTTCCGAAACCCTCCATAAAAAGAACTTCCCAATGCAGCCCTGAACCCCAAAGCACGCCTCCGGAAGCTGTAGAAGGGGCGGCTTCTGAATGGCTCCTGCATTGCGAAGAATAACGTTGGGTGCCTGAAATACAAACTTGTATACCCTCGACCGTCGGCTCGTTTCCGCAGGGTTGTACGTTCGAAGAGGCGATGCAAGGATTTACCGGGTTCTTGTTAAGGAACTCAATTTAATGTTACCATAATAATAAGGATCTATTGTAAATAAACGGTTTCCTTATTATGGTACAGTGAACCCCAGAAAGTTGGAACATAGTTTTAGGAGGATTCATGCTGGGATTCCCTATACTTTACTGTAAGGGCATGAGGCCAATGATGTTCCAACTTTCTGGCTTCTGCTATAACTTAAGTTTTTCTTCATGAACAAGAACCCAGCTTAGGGGTTCAGGGCCGAGGCTCGAAGTGCAAGGATTTAAGCTTAGTTCAGGGCTTTCGTTTCAGGGCTTGGGACGTATGGTTGAGGCTTTCCGAAACAAGGTACCGGGGTTCAAACCGCAGTTTTGGGTAGCCCGGGAACCCCTGACCGCAAGTCCTTTGACCCGTCAAATCTCTTGTTGAGGGAGAAGGACCCTCCAAAAAAGCACAGCAGATTTTCCCAGGTTGAGATGAAAGAACCCAGAACCCCCAACCCTAAACCCTGAACCCCAAAACTAACACCCCAAACCCGCGCCGTCCTTTGTTCGAACAGTCTTGGCTGCTTCGAGTTTCACCTTCCCAGGCACCTGCAAACGGGGTTCCTTTCAGCATTCCTTTAAGGATGTAAAGGTTCTGTGCTGGAATAGGCTTAGGCTTCAGGGTGCAGAATTTCAGATTTCAGGGCTAAGGGTTCAGAAATAGGGGCTTAAGGGATTCATAGTGAAGGGCTTTAGAGTTTAGGAAGGAAAGAGTCAGAGGTTCAAGGGTTTTGAGGTCCAGGGTTTGAGGGTAGGGTGTAGAGCTTTACACCAGGATTTAAAACTAGTATATGGTACTCGCTTTGACAGGTGTCTACAGTCTAGACAAAAGACCCGCTTTGGGCCTAAGCTTGACGGGAGGGAAGGTTAAAGGAAAGCGCTCCGTCGTACTGAGCAGGAACCCGTAAGTGTCCATGTAGCCGAATAGTATATACTTTGGGCCCAATGTACCTATATTTTAGGGAGTACTTTAAGGCGACGACACCCGGTGTGTGACCGGTGCGTCCTGCTTGGGAGTGATGATGATGCGCATGTGGGGCGGGGCGTGGGGGTGGGGTGGGGGGGTATTAAAGTTCCTGATTTAACGTTCTTTCTTTAGTTTTCTTTAACAATCTTTGTTTCAGCATTGTTTCATGATATACTTTGCTAGTCAGTCATCAAGTTGGCGTTGTGATGGATGCATGCTGCTTTTTGGTGCTGCATGATGTTTGCATGGGAATGGTGGTGCTGGATGAGGTTGCTGGATGCTGCTTGCATGGGCATGGTGTTGGATGCTACTTGAAAGGGGCTGTTCGTCCGTTTACTACAGGGGCCCTGATAATTGTTGCGGAACCCTAAGAAATGATGTTGTAAATGTTCAGGTATAGTAATCCCTTAACCCAAAACCCTTGACTCACATGGTCAAAGCAGTGGCAAAGTGTGCTCAGCTGCAAACAGCTGACTGAGGTTTCGCAAACGCCGGCAGCCAAAACGTGCGTTTTGCTGTAGCAATAACATCATTGTCTCTTGCAAAAGGACACTGTTACACACTTTCGGCCCTTCATGTGCAGCACTTCTCAATCAGGAATATGCGGTTTCCCTGGGTTTTGCAGCATGCCTAGTTTCTCTAGTGGCGCCAAACGCCGGTCACGTACCAGGCGTCGTTACCTACTTTAAGGCCAAGGTATATACTATTTGGGCACATGGACCCTTATGGAATCTCATCGAGTCATGCAAGAGTTTGTAAAGGACGAGGAATAGGTTGGCATGCTGTCTACTTGGGTGGTTCTCTAAATTAGGGTCCCGTTTAGCACCCTTAGAAGAAGGACACTACAAGGGATCTTATGAGAGAACTACCCACTTGCATGTTGCACCCAGGAAGACAATAGACCGTATGGTCCGTTGCTCCTCCTTAATAGAACCCTTATAGAACCCTTATAGTAATCCTGAAAGCGTACATGGGCCCTTAGGGAATCGGCTGTATGGGTCCGTTTCTCGTCCGACAGCCCAAAGTCCACCAGGGGTCGAGAAACCGTCCGCCGATTGCCAGCCCGGTCCAAGGACTAGGAGGAGAATAAGGAAGACGGCTCCGATGATGGACCTACGTATGAAAAGGATTGAAAAAGTCTGCAATTTGCAAAGGGTTCGTGGCTGTGAATAGAAGAGAGACAAGCGGGGTAGAAGCTCATCCCGGATCTTCAATGGGCTGGCCCTGCCCTGCAGCCAATGGTAGAAACACGGAGAAACCGCGGCCAGCGGGGCATCATGATCCGAAAACCTAAACTCGAAACCCTAAGTCCTAAACCCTAAACCCTGAACCCTAAACCCTAAAACCCTAAAACCCTAAACCCTAAGCCCGAATAGGGACCATAAAACACGAGCAGGAGCTGCTTGAGCTGCTGGAGTTTCCAGGAAGCCCGACTTTCAGTCCAGTTCTCTTTGCATGCGCCTGATCATCCTAAACCCTAAACCCAAACCCATAATAGGGTTTAGGGAGTTTAGCGTTTAGGGTTTTAGGGATTAGGGTCCACGTACTCATACAGTATATACATTGGTCTTAAAGTAGTCCCCATATACGTACTTTCGGGTCAAAGTATCGACTATCTTATCTGGGTACATGGACCCTTATGGCTGGCCACATCGGATTACGCAAAAGCATCTTCAAGAGGCCTGAAGTAATGTTTCAACGAGGGTTTCGGTACGTGTTCCAGTCTAATTGTGACAGGAACCCTTATAGGAATCATGTTGGGCATCTACACCCCCCTAAAGCTGTTTTGGCCTAGGGTTTGGAAGATTTGGGTTTGAGGGCTTCGCCCGAAATCCTAAAACCCTTTTATAGCCCTCAGCCCTATAAGCTACTTATACATAAACCCTAAAGCGCTAAGCCCTAAAACCCTGAAGGGCCAAGTCCTAACCCTGAAACCTTCAAGCCCTCCGTCCCCGAACAGTACAGTTTTAAATCGCAAGGACCCGAATATAGTACCCTAATTCGTAGGATCCTCATTATCCGGACCCCAAAATGAGGTACCCCTAGTTTTATAGCCCTCAACCCTATAAACCTGTAAACCCTAAAGCGCGTTTCAAATCGCAAGGACCCAGAACTTGAGCTTGGCCTTTGGCTTGGTCATCGTCATTCGGAAAGCCACCGCCTCGTTCTCAACCACCTGATCTAGGGCCCAGGGTTTAGTTTTTAGGGTTTAGGGCTTAGGGTCGGAAAGCCACCGCCTCGTTCTCAACCGCCTGATCTAGGGCCCATGCTGTAATGAAAACAGGTTACAGTAGGTTGTTGCCTTTCGGAGGGGGGCATATTAGAGCATAAGTATCTTCATGCACATCTTGGTCAGACTTTCGGGATGTCGGAGATTCAGACGATGACGGCCCCTGATATAATATGTGTACATATACATACATGTTAGTTACATACATGTACATACATACATACATACATCGATATACACATAGAAAATGTGTAGGTATGTATATCTATATGTATGATCATTCCCGCAGAAACAGGATCCTGAACAGAAGGATCCACGACAAGGGAGGCTTCGGACGTAGGGTTCTTTGCAATTAAGGGTTCTATGGGGTGTATCCCTCTTGTATTTTTTTTTGAACTTTTTGCCCTGAATAACCGGCAAGTATACGATTTGTCTTGTCCAGCGCCAGGTCTAGACGACCAGTAAGGCTTAGGGTTTACGGCTGAGGGTACGGTGTTTCTTTATCGGAAACCTAAACCCCAAACTCAATACCCTAAACCCTTTAAGCCCAAAGCCTAAAACCCTATACCCCAAGCCCTGAACCCCAAAACCCCAAACCCTAAACTCAACACCCCCAGGCCCTACACCTCAACACCCAAAACCCTATACCCTACAAGCCTCAACACCAAACCCTGAAACCCTACAGGGCTGGGAGGCATAGGATGCTGAGGTCTTGAGGGGCTCGGGGCTCCGGGAGTGCAGGGCTTGGGCGAGCAAGGGAAGCGCACGGTCCGAAGCATGTCACATGGGGCTTAGCTTAACCTACCAAAATCTACTTTTGTTCAGGGTTCGTATCAATTTCATAATTATGAGGGTTTAGAACAACAACCTGCAAAAATTGGTTATGGTAGCTTAGGGTAGGGTTTAAGGTGGACACCCCAACCTCGAACCGCAGACACCGGGCAAAGATGAACCCGCTGAAAGCACTTTTGTGCCTTGGCGGCCTGCCCACAAAAGAAAGCTTCACGTGGACGCCATCTCAATACACCCTACCTGCCATGATACAAAGCCCGAAACCCCCAAGATTAAACCCTAAAGCCCGAAACCCCTAGACGAACATGCAAAGCCCCGAAGAGGGTTTAGGAGTTTGGGCTTTAGGGTTTTAGGGTTTAGGGTTTATGGCTGAGGGTTTTGACACTTCTTTAAACGAACCTCGCAGTAACTCCCCCAGAAGATGTCATCAAACCAACCTGCCAGCAGACAATCAAAAAGTGATCCTATGTAGATCCAAGCACATGTCTTCAGACCCTGCAAATCCAAACCTCGACCCTAAACCCAAACCCTAAACCCTAAACCCTAGACGCCCTGCAGTGCCTCTGACCCCAAGAGTTCGGAGAGCTGTGCAATGCCACTCACCTGGACGAGTGGGGTTTCGAAAGCTATTTGGGAGTTTCCGCAAATTAGGGGTACCTTTAAAAGGATTTTTTCGGGGCCCCTTAAAGGGATTTATAAGGGTTCTGTAAAGGGTTTAGGGTTTAGAGTTTCCGAAAATTACGGGGACTTTATTTGGAGCCCTTATAATAAGGATCCTACTATTTAGGGTACTATGTTAGGGTCCCCTTTTCTCGGAAACTCCCAAATCAATCCTAAACCCTAAACCCGAAACATGCAGGCCCTTCAAGACAGGTCTTCCTGCAGGAGTTGCAGTTGGAGATTTGTCGGCTCCTCAGAGAGTTTCATGGCTCTACAACAGGGGATTCATAAAGGTTTTCTTGTTGAGATGGTGACCAGAAAAATCACTTCATCATTAGGAACGCAGAGTAGCAGTCCCAAGCAGGTTCGTTCTGAGCCAGGATAAAATACATGAAATCCTGAAGCCCTAAGTCCCCCAACCCCTAAACCCCTAAACCCCAAAAGCTTATACTCTAAGCCCTAAACAGCGGCCTATTTAGAAGCCTGAGGGTCAGGGGTTGCTCATAGGGCGAACTCCAGCACTCAATCACTCAGAGAGATCCTTACCTAAAACAGGTTTCTGCTTAAAGGGTTCTTTCATAAAGGCTTCTAGATGGGATTTATAGAATTTCATGGAGGTTTAGGGGCCCTCTGGGGGATTGTAGCATGCACAGTAAGGGACCCACAGGAACAGTATAGGTGGTTATTCAGGCTCTGAAATTATAGGTAAACTCGGAACTTGGACTGAAGAGGGCTTGGATTGAACAAAAACCTAAACCCTAAATCCCTAAACCCTAAATCCCTAAACCCTAAACCCTAAAACCCTAAACCCTAAACCCTAAAACCCTAAACCCGGAAAGCTAAACTCCTTAACCTCCGAAGCCCCGAAGTCGGTCAACCCAAACCCTAAACCAGGCCGTGGGGGATTCAAGTAGACCCCAGACCTTCCAAGATCCCTTAATTAAGGAATAGACCTTAAAATTAGAGTAGGATCCCTTAATTAAGGAATAGACTTTAAAATTAGAGTAGGATCCCTAGTATGATTTAAGGTATATTCCTTAATTAAGGGATTTTGGAAGGTCTGGGACCTTGCTTCTGCATGTAGCCCAATAGGGACCCGAAGTCCCTTGAGAAGAGAATACTTGAAGACTTACTGCTTCAAGGCCCCAAGCATCTTATGGGGGGGTTTCCAAAGATAGGGGACCCTAATATAGTACCCGAATTAGTAGGATCCTTGTTATAAGGACCCCAAAGTGAGGTACCCCCCTATTTTCGGAAACCTCCTTATAGCTTACCTGGTATCGTCTTTGGGCCTCCGAGCCTTTGAAAATGAGTCCTGGTGGAGCCTGGGGGCCAAGGCCCGTGAAACCCTAAAGCCCTAAATACCTAGAACCCTAAAACCTAAACGCTAAACCCCAACACTGAACCCACGGTTCGGGATCGTCCAACTTGGATCCCGCGCCCAGTGCGAAATGAAGGCGCCAGGGCCCACCTCCAGTTTAAGGTTTAGGGTTTAGGGTGAGCAATCGCAGGAGATCCCAAACCCAAAACCTTACAGGAAGCCAGTAGGCAACCCGTAAGGGCCCCCTTACAGGATTCGGGCTCTATGAGGGGTCCTTTCGACACCGGGTTTTGGAGATATACCCGATATGTCCGCCGAAAAAGTCACAAGCAATGAACTCTACAAGTTCATCGCAAGCTACCTCAAACCAGGCCCTGAACCCTAAACCCTAAACACAGGGGCAACCTTGCTTAGGGTGCCTTCGGTGGGCTGGGCTTTGCTTCCGAAGGAACAGATTGACTGAACTTACTTTTTAACGTGCCTAGAGGCTCCAGGTCAAGTGCCCAAAAAGTAGAATTGTAAGGGTCCTCGGAGTCTTGTTTATCTGAAAATGTGTACGTATGTGCACGGCTTGCGGGTTTAGGGTCTAGACCTAAGAGTAATCTAGGAATAAAAAAGGCTGCCCTTTTTGGTTTCAAGGAGGTTATCAGGGAAGCTGAACCCTAACAAAGGGAATAAGGGCTTACTCTGGGTCCTAGGGTCATAAGGGACCCTTGGGGGGGCATAGGGGGAGGGGGAGGGGG